>ML818282.1:0-37588 GCA_009831015.1 Picea engelmannii | reverse complement strand
TATTAGATTTTAACATATATTATAATACAATATTACATTATATTGCATTACATTATATTAGTTTTTTTGTGGTCTTGTCTTTTCTCATTAATTTAAGGTTTCGAAATACGTGAAGGCTGCAATAACACTATCAAGTTATTGACTTGCGAATCCAACTCACAACTAGACAGATTGGCCAACACATTTTTTGGGTAGAAAAACACCCATGTTTTAATGCTCTAATACGATACATCATGCATAATATCAGTTGAAATATTTTTCACTTCCACCACTCATGGAAAAATATGATTACAACGTCAACCCCTCTGCAATAAGACTTTCAATTGATCAACCAATCATTCAAAAGATAAATCAGTTTTAAAATAATTTATGAAAACAAAAAAAATGATTTGGTAAAGTTAAACTTTAGAATATGGTGAAATTGTTTTGGTCAATGTCTAAAGTAATATCAGGTCAATGCGAACTCATCACTATATACCTGACCTGCGATAGGTACAATAATGCAAATGGAACCTAGTGTTAATTAGATATTGAATAAATGAAACCTACTCGTCAAACTTCACAAATTTTCATCAATTTCATTGAAATTCACACCAATTTTGGTCCAATGCTCCATTTTCAAAGTGAAAGTTGTATGAAATAATATAGTAAAATAGTATATGTATAATAATAATACAAGTGTGGGGTGGTAGGTGTAGGGGAGCCATTCTTGACTTTGGAGTGAATAAAGAAGTTATTTATGCATGGAAGAAGGATTATTATGAATAATGAAGCAATAGCTTTAGCTTTACTCAAAGACATTCTACTCTTTAAAGCCCAAGGGTGAAGGGAAGCATTTGTGGTGGGAGTCTCATTGGTTTTTATTTAAGAAGTTCAATACAATTATATACTTAGACGACCTCTCTTAGCTCGTCTAATGAATATAACACTTCTAAAACTTTTGAGTTTTCTTAAGATCATTTTCTTTCACATTCTATGGCATCAAAACTCCTTTGTAGACCATCAACTAGATTTGGGTGTTGGTTTAAACCTCGGGGCTAGTAATATAAATGGGGGGACATCCTTTCATCTACCCCGAATTATAGTGTGTTATTAGGTACGATGGGAGATAGCATAAATAACTTGGAAAATGTTCTGTATATGAATCAACATGCATTTATGAACTAGCAATGTCTTATTTCTTCACTTCTCCTTATACTTGTGCAAAGGACTAAGATTTGCATGGTAGTCTAGTTGGGATTTCAATGTGGGTTATTTCACCAAGATATGCACCTGCTTTAGTTCATTATGTGAGTTTTGTGTCTTTTTTTTTTTTTTTGATTTCATCTTTGTATTTGGAAGATATGAGCATTAGAGGGAGGCCCCATCCCTTGAATCTAAGTTTTCATCCTTGCATATATGTGATCCCTAGTTATGCTCCAGTCTCTCTATTAGTTGGGAGGAGGATGGTGCATCATCATTTCAATAATGGGTGTTGCATCCCTTGCAAGTTGGGGGAATTCAAAAAAGGTCTCATGTGGTGTATGAAGGATATTAGAGAAGCTAAGTGTGGAATCATCAACATAGGGATCAAATTGGAGTGATGGTAGTGACATTTTAAACAAAAATAATAGCAAAAAATGTAGGAAGAGATCATTGTTCTATTAATATAGCCAAACATGTAGTAGATTCGAGAAATTGGTAGAAGGACGTAGATGCATTTATAGGCTTCAACATAGTAGAAGTTTGAATATCTCTTCTCAAATATATTTGGTAAAGAATCTCACAGAGTGCATCATGGCACATCTTGGCATCCCAAATAGTGTAGTGAACCCTCCTTCTCATGCAAACTCTTTCCCTACAACATTATCCTCATGGGATTATAGGGACCCTCTTATTTCCCCTAAGCTAGAAATGGGATGGGACAATGCATTTCAAGTTGCTAATGGAAAGGGGTAGAATTGCAAGTCCCTAGAAAAGAATGATACAAATAAGAATTGGTTACAAGAAGTCCAACAAAGGCCAAGCAATTAGAATTTCATTTATTTTACATATGTGTTTAAAATGTTTTTCCAAATAGTATGTATGCTTCAACAATATGTAAGGTAGTATACCTACAAAGATAGAATAGGGTTTTTTGGATGGTTATCCCTCTTCGACAAAACTTGGATCATATTTTCATTTGGAACCTATGGGATGGGCCTAATATTTGTACTTTTTCCTAGCTTTTTGGCTTTGACACAACCTTTATTTATTGCAAACCCTATCCATTACTACGAAATAATAATAATAATAATAATAATAGTGTATATATGTAGTAATATATGTGTTATAATAGTTATATATTGATGGATCACTGAAAAGATGTTTGGGGTTAATACATAAGGGGTTTTGGGTTAACAGGTAAAGGGTTCAATGTTAAGGTCAATGGGTAAGGGGTTTAGGTTTAGTTGGTAACTAGTTGAGGTTTAATGTTTTCATGGTTATTTCGTAAGGAATTTGAGGTTGCTAGGTTTCAGGGTTTGGGATTCAATGTTTGAGGTTCATGGATCACGAGTCAAGGTGTTTAAGGTTAGTTGGTACGAGGTTCGGGGTTAGTAAGGGGTTTTGAGATAGTGGGGAGTTAAGAAAATCATAGTTGGATCTTGTGTTGGGAGCTTGGTATGCTTATTTATGGTGTACCCACCCTTTTGTACCTTTTGTCAAAGACATTCTCCTGGCCTTAACTACCCCACTCACAATTTTTGAATCATTACATTGAAAAAATTAGGGTGTTCAATTTAAGATTATGCTTTGAATACATTAGAATGGAATATTATGATAAGAGTAATAATTAATAAGGATTGTCGAGCCATTACCATTTCATTGCAAGATCTGAAATTCTTAGATTTATGAAAGAAGAACCATTAGGAAAGTATTTTGTGATTTTTTCATTATTCTATAATGGAAACAGGGGACTTGAAGAGGATCATATACCATCCCAATCTAAAACATGAACAATATTGACTAGGGACCTATGAATGTTTCTCTATGTACTATGCTAGCTTCTTAAAAAATAATGTTTGGGTTGTTGGGGGGTATGGTTACGACATTAAAACTTAAACAAATTGGTTACACCACAAATAATAGAGCTCATATCTTAATTTGAATTGGCATGGGAAAACTCACCAGATAAAACTAAACATTTTAAGGCATTAATAACACTACATACAATATACACTTTTCAGGTAAATCTCATTATGGTATGTGAAATCTATTTCCTTATCTATAATCTGCTTAAGATATGCTAATTTTGGTTGAAATGAATTGTTTTAATGTAAACATTTGTATTTATATCTAATTTAGTTTTGTTTGATTTGATTATTAAGCTAACTGTGAAGTATTATTATTTTTTGTTATTTGATTTTTTTAATGGCATGGTTAGTGTTATAGATGTGAAACATCTACCCCACTTGGGTTGTAAAAAACACCTCTCGAGATATCTCTCTGAGAAACCTATGAAACCCTAGTTTTTGGGCCTTAGTGCGATGGAGAGAAGAGTAGGGGGGGAACCCCCTTTGGATGAAGAAGCACTAGCATGTCAAGCTATGGTCACAAGCTTTGTCAACAATTCCAAATCTCATCCATCTCGATTTGTGAATAAATTAGAAGAAATACTCGAGGTCAATTTACCCCCTACTTCCTCAAGTCTTTGTCTCTGGATATTGTTGATTGAGGCCTGATCGACCAATTCACTTGAATATGGCCATCTCTGAAGAAAGTGGCTTCATGGCTTAAAAATAATTGGAAACCTCACATTAAAGGTTGCATGGACCATTTTTTCTGTGGAATAGGCTTCTATGCCTTTCTCTTTGAATTTGAGGAAGATAGGGACATGATCTTACATAATGGACCTTATTTGTTTGGGGCGAGAGGGATGTATATGAACAAATGGACTCTATACTTCAATTTGGAGAATGATGTTCCGTCAACGGTTCTAATTTGGGTTTTTCTTCCACATATTCCCCTCCACTGTTGGAGTGATGATGCTCTTCAAAGTATTGGTAATACTTTGGGCCACTACATTGATAGGGAAGAACTGAAGGGAAATATGTTTTCCTCTGCTAAAACTTGTGTCAAGGTGGACCTAGAAAAGGACATTCCTAAAGTTGTACTAACTGCAATAGATAATTGGATGCATATTTAGTATTTATACTATGATAAACTACTATTCAAGTGAAAACTCTATCATGAGTATGGGGATTTTTCCAAAAATTACAAGAAAGCAGAAAACCAACAACCCTCCATCCCTGGGAAAGAAGAGCAATGGGAATTAGTTTATAGAAAATTAGGTTTTGGGGTTAATATTAGAGCTAGGTATCAAGAACTATCTGAAGTTGGACCATCTTCTTATTTAGGTAAGTCCTAAGGGGGCTTTTCCACTATTCTTGGATCTACATCGAATCCCTCAGGAAACCCAATCACTACTCAAGTTGTAGTTGTTGTATAGCAAAAGAACAATTTTAGTGTTCTTGTAAAAGAGGACAACACCATCGATGAGTCACAACCTCAAGCCCAAGAGGTTGGAAAATATGAAAACTTGAGGGATCCCCCTTTAGTCTAAACTCTTGAATTTCCTTCTATTTAGTGGGTTGAGGAGCTATTTGAGCCTCTGGAAGAGTTGGGGGTCAAGATTGAAGATCCTTAGAGAGAATTTGTGAACATACTTGAGGTGGGCCTGAAAGAAGTGGAAAACTTTAGGAATATAGAGGTAACCTTTCAGGAAGGAAAAGATAAGGAAGCGATGATGGAATTATCAATGGAAGAAGATAGGGATTCAAAAGAGCATTTGACTCAAAGTTCAAGAAGAAAATCATCACTTACAATGAGGGAAAAAAAAAATAACAAAGATATCATGTTGGGATATCAAGAAACCATAGCGAAAATGATGGGAGGTCCAAAGCCTTCAAATACTTCAGGGGGGAATGTTCCTCCTAAGGGGGGTTCTTCTAAGTCTCTACTTAAATAATTATTTTAGTTTGTTGGAACTACAGGGGTATCAATAGAGACCCAACCATTGCAGCTCCCAAATATCTAATCAAATTAGAAAAGTCGACAATACTCTTGCTCTAGGAGACTAATATGAAAGCCAATGAAGCAATTAAAATTGGAAATCATATTTGGAAGTAGAGTGAAGGAATCGTAAAAGACTCAAGAGGAGATTCATGGGGTTTGTATACCATTTGGAATGCTCATGAGGTAAGTCATGAATTCTCATTTCAAACTCAAAATTGGTTACTGACTAAATTCAATTTTTTGCAACATGACAAAAGGATAGTAGTTCAATCTCTACATGCTAGTAAGTTACAATGAAAAGAATTGTGTTGGAGATCTCTTTTGAATCTCAAAGACTCCTAATTTTCCATAGATTGTATTATAGCTAGGGACTTTAACGTGACCCTAAATAGTCTTGAGAAAAGAGGGGGAAGTTTAAGTAGAGATCCCTTTTGGGAGAAATTGGAGGATATAATAGAGGATTGGGACCTCTTGTATATCAAGCTAACAAAATGGATGTATACTTTGTCTAACAAAAGAAGAATCCCTAGACATATTGTTTCTATGCTTGATTTCTTTCTAGTTCATAGAAATTTGTTGTTGCAACATCATACCTTCAAATCTAAAATTCTCCCTTCTATAATCTCTGACCACAAGCCTATTTTCCTTCATCTTCAACTAATCCCAGATTATGGCTCTCTACCTTTTAGATTTAACCCCCTTTGGCTCAATTCATAGGATGTGATAGATATAATCCAAAAACCATGGGACACTTGGATACTAGGCACTCCTGTGTATATATGGGAGAAAAAAATCAAGTTGGTAAAGAAAACACTAAAAGATTAGGCCAACGAATCCTTTATTTCACCTACAACAGAGAAAGAGAAAATACACGATAAACTAAAGGATCTACAAATGAAAATGGATAGTAAAGATATCATGAGCCAAATTCAGGATGGGGAGATGATGTTACAAAGTCAGTTTCACTTGGTTATGAAGCAAGAGGAACATCATTGGCATATCAAATCCTAGAGCTTATGGTTAAAGTGTAACATCCCTCTCTTGCACGCACTGAGCAAACTTATTCTTTGAGGACACTTGCTTGCAAGTGATCCAGATTATTATACTATTGGCCGTTTGATTATGATTATGAGGCATTATAGATATGGTGATATGTTATTTTGTTGTATTGACATAGATAGGTTCTATTGACTGGGTTCTCCTGAGTGTGCAGGACTTTGGACCTAGAGGATGCAGAGGCACTGATGAAACCCTTTGGAATCTGGATCGAGTCAGGGAGTGGACTGTTGGGTTGAATATTGTTGATGTGACATATGTACGTATGATTAGATGTTATGATGATTGATTATTATTGCTGACATGATTCGTTGATGGATGCAGGCTGACGATAGATTATCGACCAAACTCACATGTGGAGTAGAGGGGTCTTGCACGAAAACCATAGACTTTGAGGGAGAGGTGTGGGAGAAACCCTGCCAGAGCCTACTAGCACTCCCACCGTGGCTCGATATGTAGGTTAACGATTACCTAGTTCAAGAATACCCATGATGCCGTGAGGGTAGATTCTAATAGTCGCTCACAATGATTCTAAGGGGTGCGCAATAAGGCAAGGGACTTATTCCTTAGAGGCCCTTAGTCTCCCACAATATCACCTGGCAGAGTATTGACTCCAGGGGTTTTTGATGTCTACCAAAGTCAGTCAAGAGGTGAGTGACACCCTTGGAGCACATAGTGCGCCCTAAAGGGCGCATTGTGTGAGGAAAAAGGAAAGAGGCGAGTGGCACCCTTGGAGAACGTAGTGCGTCTTGAAGGGCACGTCGCACAAAGACAACGAAAGGAGGCGAGTGGGACCCTTGGAGCACCTAGTGCGTCCTGAAGGGCACGTCGCAATTTTAACTGGTAAGTGAATAAACCTAGACAGTCTTAAAATGAATGATGTGACAAGTAAGATTTAAAAACCTTTTTGCTAATAAAAATGTCGCCCAACCTAGTGAAATTACAACCTAGGTCTAATTAGAACATGTGGTAAAAAAAAAAACAATAATTGAACATGTTGCAAGAAGGGGGAAGAAATTCAAATTATTTATTAAAGTCAAAATTATGATGGAGGATTAAAATTAAAAAAAGGGAAATGGTTGTTTTTATCTATTTTTGCTAATATAATTTTAGTTAAAAAGAAAGGAGGGTAAATGGTTGTTTCATCTACACTTGCTAAATAAATTTTTAATTAAAGAAGAAAAAGGGTAAATGGTTGTTTTATCTACACTTGCTAAATTGATTTTTAGTTAAAAAGGAAAAAGAGGGAAACTTAAAGAAAAAGGGGAAACCTAAAGAAAAGGAGAAAGGTAAAGAAAAAGTTGAATGTCTAACTTAGTAAGGAATCTTGCGTTGGGAACTTATTATTTATGAACTCAACTAGAAATTAAGTAAGGTGTAAGTCATTTAAGATTTGTAAGGGAATTTTGGGACACCAAGGAGCGTTTTTAGGAATTCTTTTAGGTGGGTGAAGGAAATAAGAAGCATTAAATAATTAATAAAATTAATTTTCTAGTGAAACTAGGGGATCGGGTGACATGTGTACAAGGGAGGTTTTTCCTAATTAATTAAATGAAAAAGGAATTTAATGAGAATTTGGGAAACTAATTCCTTGAAAACTCTATAAAAAGGATGGAGGAGGGGAGTATGGATCTCATCTTTTAGCGTAACGTTACGTTGCTGAAATTTTCCTTGACTAAACTTTATCTTGTGCGAGTTGGGATACCCAGCTCGGGTAACGAGTAGTAGCTCAACCTTGTGAGGCAAGCTAGGTCATAACAGTTCTCTGGTATTGTGTGTGTGGCCCCTTTGCGGCTCGGGGGGCTTAGGGAGAAGAAGAGTACCCCTAGCGTTCGCTAGGAGGTATCGGTGAGGTCACATCGGTCGACAAGTGGGAGCTGGACAGAGAACGCGCAAGGAAAACACCTTCAAAGCATTCATGTTTGAATAAGGTACGTCTGTTAAAATTGTTACTTGCAATGAATTTAATTTACACATGTTATTTTTCTATGCTCGGTTGAAGATTTCATTGCCATGAGATTTCTTTCACCTGCTTTCCTACGAATTTGTAATCCCCTTGCTCATTTTATTCTGAATTGTTTTCCCATGGCGAACCCAACCTCTAATTGCAATGAATTCTCTGTGTTTTTTTTATTGATTATTACAAAAAAAAAAATTGTGTTTTTATCTTTCGTCCCTTATCCCTTAAATTATTAGTCTGTGCCTGAATAGTTGGCCAAGAGCCAAATCTACGGTCGTCACTCCAGTGTTTAAAGACCTATAGATTCAAATGACTTGCTTTCTTGTGGATGGATAATAAGTGAAGGATACATTTCGCCCAGTTATCAACCCTTAATTATTTATGTGTTTTTATCTTATGATTAATCTTGATTCCTTGCGCCTTTTTGTGAATGAGTATCTGTGCGTTTGATTGATCTATTGCCAAATTATTAGTCTTGCGCCTTCTTGTGAATGAGTATCTGTGCATTTGATTGATCTATTTCCGAATGATTAGTCTTGCACCTTCTTATGAATGAGTATCTATATGTTTGACTGATCCATTGCCGAATGATTAGTCTCGCGCCTTCTTGTGCTGAGTATCTCTACGTTTTGTTGATTCATCTATGATCTCTGCGTTTTTATTTTATGCATAATCTCTGTGTCTTTCCCAGAATTTCATCTCTGCGTGTTTGAATGGAAACTCTCTGCGATTTGTGTAATTTCCCAGGGATCCGAACTCTCTTTCCTCTACGTTTTTATTGTCAGAATCCACTGTTGTGATTGAGTGTTTTCATTATAGTGTACCTTCATTAAATCAATTTAATCTGTGAGTAATTTCATTATTGGGAATTTAAATTGTAGTTTTATATGGTGTAATAATAGTTTAGTTGTATATTAAACATGTATGGAAAGTTCCTTGGCTGATGCGACAATAATTATGTTCTTGATCTATTTCAAACTTTTGTAGGAGTGGAAATATACTAAAAAATTTAAAAATTGTTAAATTTAATTTCAGTGCTAAATATGTGAAGGATTATCTCAGAAATTTCTATATAACCAATGCAAATGGAATGGTGGAATGGATCTTATGGAAATTACTACTTTCCCTGGTTATTGATACCTCTATTGTTATAAATTTTCTCATCCCATGTTTTTGTCTGGAGTGAAAAATGAAAATGGATGACTGCGCTTGATTGACACTCTCTCTTGCCACACATTATAGTCAGGTTTAGACTTGATTCTCTCCCACGAAGTTATTCAATCCCGAGAGTTGAAATTAAATCTGTGTTCACTGCACATTATGAATTTCTTAGACCTGATACTAATTTAGTTATGGTTTCTCGAAAAGACTGTCTAGAATAACTCTGCCTATTTAAGATAGAATTTCGTGATCTTTTTCCCATAATTTGCACCCAAAATTTGTGATCTCCCCCAACGAGGCTATCAATTAACCTCTGCACCTTCTTAGCATCAGATGCCTTCCAATTCGCCCTTTCTTTTAATTTCGCCCCTTTTGATGCTTTCTTTTATTACCAAGAGGTGAGATCATGCAACATAGATGATGCCCACGAGTGACCCGAATCAAAGTATTTACCACCCATCCAAACCGTCCTCTACAGTCGGCAAAGGAAGATTTGTGTTAATTATGGAGTTGGCATTTTACTCTGAATTTCTGGGCAATGGAAGGGCGGTTCCCTTTTAATTAATTTCCATTTTTTTTCTCAGGCAAGTTTCATTCTATTTACCATCTAACCTGCAACTCAGAGCATTTGGATTTTAAATTTTGTCTCTAATTGAATTGCATGCAAAGTCTGTTGGGCGATGTTTTAATTTCGGACAATTGGATATTTTAATTTTATCTAAGGTATGATTTTGATTAGTTGCCAAGTGACGGTTCCCTTGTGGTAAAGGAATTTCAATTTGTCAGTTGGATGGCCTTAATTAGTGTCTAATATGCGTCTTCAGAATGAATGACATTTAAAATTGTAAACCATTCTATCTAACTGCCACAATACATTACAACCGCCAGAATTTCAGATTTAATTCATTGTTGATTAGAATTTGCTAATTCATTGTTGAATAGAATTTGCTAATTTAATTGGCAATGTAAGCTGCTTGTTATTAATAGAAATTGTTAATTCATTGTTGAATAGAATTTGCTAATTTAATTGGCAATGTAAGTTGTTTGTTATTAATAGAAATTGCTAATTCATTGTTGAATATAATTTGTTCATTTAATTGACAATGTAAGCTGCTTGTTAATAACATAAATTGCTAATTCATTGTTGATTAGAATTTGATAATTTAAATGACGATGTAAGATACAATGGCGATGTAAGCCACAATGGTGATGTAAGCTACCTGTTATTATTAGAATTTGCTACTTGTATTTATTAGAATTTGCTAATTCATTTCTAAACTATGCTTAATTCATTGTTGATGAATTCTATGTCTCTATTGAACAATGGCGATGTAAACTATTTGTATTATTAGAATTTGCTAATAGCCCAGTTAACCTTGATTGGAGGACTGGATTACTTAATTAATGATGGATGGATTGAGTAGCAACATGCTAGCTAACGACCACATGAATGACTAAAGGAAGGATTATGTTCTTGTTAATGTTTTTCGATTTAATAATGTTAATTGTTATGTAGCATTAAACTAGGAATTAACCTGATGTAGGAAATTATTGGCCTGAAGAAAAAAGTTCTATTGGAGGGTAAACTAATGACCGCAGGAGATGGATGGATGCCTTACTAGTGTAGTGTTATTAGTCATTTCTTATTTTTATTTCCAAGTTGTATGATTGTAGTTATTGTTTACTTGGACATGATGATTGCATGATTTAAATATAGGACTCAAAATGTATATCGCTTCTCTCACTATAGATTCTAATTATTGAATGAATGATTAAATAGCGCATCTGGACTTTAAATATATTTGTGCTTCAAGTGGTTTTGCTTAATTGTGTCGTTGTTACCTTCTTGCAAAAATAAATAAATTAAATTTTGCACTTGTTAGGTGATGCGTGTTGTCGTAACGAATGGGGTTGTTACATATGGTATCCGAGCGGGTTCAACCCTACGACTGTGGATTGCCATGATTTCCACTGCAATAAACCCTTGATTATTAACCTAGTGCTAACTAAAAACTTTAACGTTTCCATGTGGTGATCTCAATTAGAGGACGCCACAGAGGTTCGTAGCGTGGTGCAGTGGAAGGAGGTGCGACACCTCCAGAAGTGCCCGCGCCCTCGAAGTCTAACCCCCAAGGGGAGGAACAAGTCCTTGGGTTGGATCTGATTGTTGTAATGGATGATGATGGCTTGACAAGGTCCTTCCAGAGATTTTCAGAGGCCTTGATTCACTATCTGTACTGAGATGAGGCCAGGGTGCCTGTACCCCTGAGAGTCCACTGCGCGCCCATCTAGTACCGTGAGTATTCATCATGTACTTGAGAAGGTCGATTTCCTGAGTTCTTTGGTGCCCCGGATGTTGCAGCCACCGAGGCATGGTTGGAGAATATGGTGATGTTCTTTGAACTTCGTGACTATACCTCTAACATGAAGGTCCACATAACGGTATTTCAACTGAAGGGGAGCACTCTTCTATGGTGGAAGACGCTCCTGCCGCAATTGAACATGGTCGTCGAAGACATGTCATAGGAATTGTTCGAGGAACGGTTCTGAGAGAGGTATCTACCAGAGGAATTCATTGAGCATCAACTCAATGCCTTGTGACAGGGCGGTCGTATGGTGCCCGAGTACGAGGCTCATTTTATGGAGCTTTTCGATATACTCCGCACTTGAATACCGAGAAACTTAAGGTCAGAAGGTTCGTGTTTGGCCTTATTGTCATCATTCATGCAAGGGTTAGGATTCTGATGCTTCAAACCTTGCACGAGGCCATTCAGAAGGCCCTCATAATAGAGGAGGAGATTATCAGCAGGGTTCAGAGCAGGACTCCAGCGAGACCCACGGGGCAGGTGTCATCTGGTGCACAACAACATTAGACACCAGCTAGACATTCAACATGATATTGTGGCTTCCAGAGAGTATCCACTTTCACTACAGCTCGATGACCAACACCTCATCAGTGGACTCCTTACCATCGCTAACTAGACCCTTAACATTTGATAGATCCAGGTGCTACAAAGAGTTTCATTTATGGTGCAACGCTAAAAAGAATTAAGGTAAAGACAATCAAACAAGATGAGTTTAGCTTGGTATAAATGGCTTTGGGATCCAAACAGAAGGTTGGAGGGAGGTTTACGGGCTTTAGCCTTAACCTGGGAGAGTTTGTCAACAGGGCCAACCTGTACGTCAAAATCTTAGGATCTTATGATGTCGTGATCGGTATGGACTGGTTGGAATCGCATGAGGCGATACTCAACTATAAGATGAAACGATTGAGTTTGGTCGATGATGATGGGCATAGACATGTGATTGTAGTTCAGAACCAGGAAGTTTCCCTAAGGTTCATCTCTTCCTTGGAGCTACGGAAGAGAATGCACAAGGGATGTAAGCTTTATGCGATCCTTACGTTAAATGAGAAGGGAGTAGAGGAAGGTTTAGAACACCTTTCGGTGGTGAGAGAGTTTGCAAAAATCTTCCCTGCGGAGTTACCTAGGATGCCGTGAGAGAGGGAATTGGAATTTACCATAGACCTAAAACCGGGGACTGAACCAATAGCAATAATGCCTTATCGGATGTTGACCCCAGAGTTACAGGAGTTGAGAATGCAACTAAAGGAGTTGTTGGACCTGGGACTTATACGTCCAAGTGTGTCACAATGGGGTGTGTCGGTTATCTTCATACAGAAGAAGGATGGGTCGTGGAGACTCTACATTGACTATCGTCAATTGAACAAGGAAAGGATAAAGAATCAATATCTGTTGCCAAGGATTGATGATATGTTTGATCAGATGAAGGGTGCGACAGTGTTTTCAAAGATCAACTTGAGATCAGGGTATCACCTATTATGGATCAAGGAGGATGACGTCCCTAAGACCGCCTTTAAGATGAGGTTTGGACATTACGAGTTTACTATTTTACCTTTTGGACTGACAAACTCCCCTGGGGTATTTATGAGTTTGATGAATGGGGTGTTCCGCGACTACTTGAACAAGTTCGTCCAAGTATTCATTGACAATATTTTGATTTACTCTCGGACGTTGGAAGAGCATGACGAACACTTGGGCTTGGTACTACAGTGTCTTCGAGAGAACAAATTGTTTGGGAAATTGTCTAAATGCTCGTTTTATCAATCGAAGATTCATTACTTAGGGCATGTCATCTCCGACGAAGGTATCGCCATGGATCCAACAAAGGTCGAGGCTATTATGGAATGGCATGCACCGATGAATGTCCTAGAAGTGCATAGCTTCATGGGTTTAGCAGGATACTACTTAGGGTTCGTCGAGGGTTTTTCGAAGATAGCAAATATGATTACGGAATTGCAGAAGAAGAATAAGAAATGTTTTTGGACCGAGAAATGCGCGGAGGCATTTTGGAGGCTCAAGGTGTTGTTAATGACAACACCCATACTAAAGGTCCCTGACATGGACACAGAATTCTTGGTATGCACTGACGCATACAAGGAAGGTCAAGGCGAAGTCTTGATGCAAGATGGTCGAGTGATTGCCTACATCTCGAGAAGGTTGAGAAGGCATGAGGAGAACTTGTGACACATGATTTGGAGTTGTTAGCCATTGTTTATGCCTTGATAATTTGTATACATTACCTGATTGGATGCAAATTCAAACTAAAAATGGACCACTATGGTCTACAACACTTCTTTACGGAAAGCAACTTGAACGCGCAAGAACAATGTTGGTTGGAATTTCTTAGAGAGTACGATTTTGAGATTAATTGCATAAAAGGGACAATGAACAGAGTGGCAGATGCGTTGATTCAGAGACCACACATATTTTCGGTCATGCCTCTTCAGACAAATCTACTTGAAAATATTCTAACCTTACAGTGTGACGATGACTGGTACAAAGAGGTCAAGGATTTTATCGGACAAAACACACTGATGGTGCCAAAATCTGAAGGATTTACTATGGACAACGATGAATTATTGATATTTAAAAGTCAAATTTACATACCGCCCAATGACGAGTTGAGGAGCTTTGATCCTAAATGAGGCTCATAGAGGAGTGTACATGGCTCATCCCGGAGTCACGAAGATGAGGGTAGACCTTAAACCCTTATTCTTCTGGAAGGGATGAAGGAAGACATAGTCAACTACATGGCAAGATGTCTAGAATGTCAGCAGGTGAAGGCTGAACATAAACATCCGGAAGGATTAATACAACCACACGCTATTCTAGAATTGAAATGGGAGGTCATTTCGATGAATTTCATTGTTGGATTGCCACTGACGACAAGGAGACATGACTTGATTTTTGTGGTAGTCGACACTATAATGAAGAGTGATCATTTTATTCTTGTGTGTACGATGTATTAGGCACCTGACATAGCTAGATATTTCATCAATGATATTGTGAGGTTGCATGGCATTCTTAAGAGGATTATATCCGATAGAGGATCGATGTTTACAGGACGATTTTGGACTAGTTTCCAAGAGGCCTTAGGAACCCAACTTAACTTTAGTACCGCGTATCACCTGGAGACAGACGGGTAGACCAAATTATCAAACCAAATCTTGGAGGACATGTTGTGTATGTATGCTATGTACCAACATAAGCATTGGGAAGAGTTCTTTCCACTGGTAGAATTTGCGTATAATGATAGTTATCAAAGCACCATTAAGATAGTTCCTTCTGAGTTTCTTTATGGGTGACTGTGTCAGACACCTTTGAGTTGGGATTGGCTTGAGGATAGGGTCCTGTGGGACCAGAAGCGATCCAATAAATGGAAGATCAATGCAAACCATAAGACAAAAGATCAAGGAAGCGTAGGATCGACAATAGAGTTATGTCGATGTGCATCGTGTCGATCGTAGTTATGAAGTTGGCGATCAAGTCTTCTTGTGGGTGAAACCACATAAGAGTTCGATCAAGTTTGGAAAGGGTGTTAAAATCTCTCCTAGGTTTGGGGGATCCTGATAGATTATGGAAAAGAGAGGGCCCGTGGCCTATTTGACTAGCCTTGCCTTATTCCTTGAGGCATACACATAATGTCTTTCACGTCTCTTTTTTGAGATATTATGTTAGTGATCCTACTCATATTATTGACATGAGTTCCTTGCAGGATTAGACGAGGGTGCACTCATGGAAGAGACGATCCGTATCTTGGACCATCGCATTTGACAACTACGACATAGAATAGTATATCAGGTCAAGGTCCAGTGGGAAAACTATAGTCCGCACTCGACGACCTGGGAGGACGCATATGATATGTGCCAACAATTTCCATTTTTGTTTGATAGATATACTTATGATACTATGATACGGTTTTTATCGGTAGTTACATACTGTGAAACTTCAAGAAGAAGTTTAGACCAATAGGGGGTGTATGTAACATCCCATCTTGCTCGCACTGAGCGAACTTATTGTTTGAGGACACTTGCTTGCAAGTGATCCAGATTATTATACTATTGGTCGTTTGATTATGATTATGAGGCATTATAGATATGATGATATGTTATTTTGTTGTATTGACATAGACAGGTGCTATTGACCGGGTTCTCTTGAGTGTGCAGGACTTTGGACCTCAAGGATGCATAGGCATCGATGAAACCCCTTGGACTCTGGATCGAGTCAAGGAGTGGACTGTTGGGTTGAATATTGTTGATGTGACATATGTACATATGATTAGATGTTATGATGATTGATTATTATTGTTGACATGATTCGTTGATGGATGCAGACTGACGATAGCTTGTCGACTAGACTCACATGTGGACTAGAGGGGTCCCACATGACAACCAGATATTTTGAGGGAGAGGTGTGGGAGCAGCCATGCCAAAGCCTACTAGCACTCCCTCCATGTCTCAAACTGTAGGTTAACGATTACCTAGTTCGAGAAGACCCACGATGTCATGAGGGAAGACTACGATAGTCACTCACAATAATTCTAAGGGGCACACAATAAAGCAGGGGCCTTATTTCTTAGAGCCCTTAGTCTCACAGAAGATCACCTAACAAAGTATTGACTCCAGGGTTTTTTGACGTCTACCAAATTCATTCAAGAGGCGAGTGGCACCCTTGGAGCACATAGTGTGTCTTGAAGGGCATGTCACGCGAGGAAAATAGAAAGAGGCAAGTGGTACCCTTGGAGCACGTAGTGCATCTTGAAGGGCATGTCACACAAAGGCAATGGAAGGAGGTGAGTGGCACCCTTGGAGAACCTAGTGCGTCCTAAATGGCACATCATGATTTTAACTGGTAAGTGAATAAACCTAGATGACCTTAAAATGAATGATGTGACAAGTAAGATTTAAATTTTTTTTCCCTAAAAACAATGTCGCCCAACCTAGTGAAATTACAACCTAGGTCTAATTAGAACATGTGGTCAAAAAATAATAATAATTGAACATGTAACAAGAAGGGGGGTAAGAAATTCAAATTGTTTATTAAAGTCAAAATTATAATGGAGGATTAAAATTTTAAAAAGGGAAATGGTTGTTTTTATCTATTTTTGCTAATATAATTTTAGTTAAAAAGAAAAGAGGGTAAATGGTTGTTTCATCTACACTTGCTAAATAAATTTTTAATTAAAGAAGAAAAAGGGTAAATGGTTGTTTTATCTAGAGTTGTTAAATTGTTTTTTAGTTAAAAAGGAAAAAGAGGGAAACTTAAAAGAAATAGGAAACTTAAAGAAAAAGGGGAAACCTAAAGAAAAGGGGAAAGTTAAAGAAAAAAATGAATGTCTAACTGAGTAAGGAATCTTGACTTGGGAACTTGCTATTTATGAACTTAACTAGAAATTAAGTAAGGAGTAAGTAATTTGAGATTTGTAAGGGAATTTTGGGACACCAAGGAGTGTTTTTAGGAATGCTTTTAGGTAGGTGAGAGAAATAGGAATAATTAAATAATTAATAAAATTAATTTTCTAGTGCAACTAGGGGATCGGGTGACATGTGTATGGGGGATGTTTTGCCTAATTAATTAAATGAAAAATCAATTTAATGAGAATTTGGGAAACTAATTACTTGAAAACTCTATAAAAATGATGGAGGAGGGGAGTGAGGATCTCATCTTTTAGCGTAACATTACGTTTCTGAATTTTTCCTTGACTGAACTTTCTCTTGTGGGAGTTGGGATACCCAACTCGGGTAATGAGTGGTATCTCAACCTTGTGAGGTGAGTTGGGTGCTAGCAGTTCTTTGGTATTGTGTGCGTGGACCCTTTGCGGCTTGGGGGGCTTAGTGGGAAGAAGAGTGCCCCTAGCGTTGGTAGGAGGTACTGGTGAGGTCACATCGGTCAGCAAGTGGGAGCTGGACGGAGCGCGCGTAGGGACAACAACTTCAAAGCATTCATGTTTGGCTATGGTACACCTGTTAAATTTGTTACTTGCAATGAATTTAATTTACACATGTTATTTTTCTGTGCTCGGTTGAAGATTTCATTGCCATGAACTTTCTTGCACCTGCTTTCCTACGGATTTGTAATCCCCTTGCTCGTTGTATTTGGAATTTTTTTCCCATGGAGAACCCAACCTCTGATTGCAATGACTTCTTTGCATTTATTTTTATCAATTATTACGAAAAAAAAATGTGTTTTTATCTTTCGTCCCTTATGCCTTAAGTTATTAGTTTGTGCCTAAGAAATCAACCAAGAGCCAAATCGACGGTTGTCACTCCGGTGTTTAAAGACATATAGATTCAAATGCCTTGATTTCATGTGCATGGATAATAAGTGAAGGATACATTTCACCCAGTTATCAACCCTTACTTATTTCTGCATTTTTCTCTTATGATTAATCTCGATTCCTTGCGCTTTCTTGTGAATGAATATCTATGTGTTTGATTGATCCATTGTCGAATGATTAGTCTTGTGCCTTCTTGTGACTGAGTATCTGTGCGTTTGATTGATCCATTGTCGAATGATTATTCTTGTGCCTTCTTGTGAATGAGTATCTGTGTGTTTGATTGATCCATTGCCGAATGATTAGTCTTGCGCCTTCTTGTGCTGAGTATCTTTGCGTTTTTCTTTTATGCATAATCTCTGATCTCTGCATTTTTCTTTTATGCATAATCTCTGATCTCTGCATTTTTCTTTTATGCATAATCTTTGTGTCCTTCCCAGAATTTCATCTCTGCGTGTTTGAATGGAAAATCTATGTGATTTGTGTAATATCCTGGGGATCCGAACTGTCTTTCCTCTACGTTTTTATTGACAGAATCCACTGTTGTGATTGAGTATTTTCATTATAGTGTACCTTCATTAAATCAGTTTAATCTGTGAGTAATTTCATTATTGGGAATTTAAATTGTAGTTTTATATGGTGTAATAATAGTTTAGTTTTATATTAAACATGTATGGAAAGTTCCTTGGCTGATGTGATAATAATTATGTTCTTGATCTATTTCAAAATTTATTAGGAGTGGAAATATACTAAAAAATTTAAAAATTGTTAAATTTAATTTCAATGTTAAATATGTGAAGGATTGTCTCGGAAATTTCTATGTAACAAATGCAAATGGAATGGTGGAATGGCTCTTATGGAAATTAATGCTTTCCTTGGTTATTGATACCTCTATTGTTATAAATTTTCTCATCCCATGTTTTTGTCTGGAGTGAAAAATGAAAATGGATGACTGCGCTTGATTGACACTCTCTCTTGCCACACATTACAATCAAGTTTAGACTTGATTCTCTCCCAAGAAGTTAGTCAATCCTGAGAGTTGAAATTAAATTTGTGTTCACTGCACATTATGACTTTCTTAGACCTGATACTGATTTTGTTATGGTTTCTCGGCAAGATTGTCTAGAATAAATCTGCCAATTTAAGATAGAATTTCGTGATCTTTCACCTAGAATTTGCACCCATAATTTGTGATCTCCCCCAACGAGGCTATCAATTAACCTATGCACCTTTTTGGCATTAGATGCCTTCCAGTTTGCCCTTGATTTTAATTTTTCCCCTTTCGATGCTTGATTTTATTACTAGGAGGTGTGATCGTGCAACATAGATGATGCCCACGAGTGACCTGAATCAAAGTATTTACCACCCATCTAGACCGTCCTGTATAGTTGGCGAAGGAAGATTCATGTTAATTCTGGAGCTAACATTTTACTCTGAATTTCTGGGCAATGGCCGCGCGGTTCCCTCTTAATGAATTTCATTTTCTTTTCTCTAACAACTTGCATTTTATTTACCATCTAACCTGCAACTCAGAGTGTTTGGCTTTTAAATTTTGTTTGTAATCGAATTGCATGCAAAGTTTGTTGGGCGATGTTTTAATTTCAGATAGTTGGAAATTTTAATTTTATCTAAGGTGCGATTCTGAGTAGTTTCCAAGTGACGATTCTCTTGTGGTAAAGGAATTTCAATTTGTCAGTTGGTTGGCCTTAATTAGTGTCTAATATGTGTCTTCAGAATGAATGACATTTAACATTGTAAACCCTTCTATCTAACTGCCACGATACATTACAACCACTAGAATTTCGGATTTAATTCATTGTTGATTAGAATTTGCTAATTCATTGTTGAATAGAATTTGCTAATTTAATTGGCAATGTAAGTTGCTTGTTATTAATAGAAATTTCTAATTCATTGTTGAATAGAATTTGCTAATTTAATTGGCAATGTAAGTTGTTTGTTAATAACAAAAATTGCTAATTCATTGTTGATTAGATTTTTCTAATTTAAATGGCGATGTAAGCTACAATGACGATGTAAGCCACAATGGCGATGTAAGCTACCTGTTATTATCATAATTTTCTACTTGTTATTATTAGAATTTGCTAATTCATTTCTAAACTATGTTTAATTCATTGTTGATGAATTCTATGTCTCTATTGAAAAAATTAATTGCGATGTAAGATATTTGTATTATTAGAATTTGCTAATAGCCCAGTTAACCTTTATTGGAGGACTGGGTTACTTAATTAATGATGGATGGATTGATGAGCAACAGGCTAGATAACTACCACATGAATGACTGAAGGAAGGATTATCTTCTTGTTAATGTTATTCGATTTAATAACGTTAATTGTTATGTAGCCTTAAACTACGAATTAACCTGATGTAGGAAATGATTGGCTTGAAGAAAAAGGTTCTATTGGAGGGTAAACTAATGACTGCAGGAGATGGATGGATGCCTTACTAGTGTAGTGTTATTAGTCATTTCTTATTTTTATTGCCAAGTTGTATGATTGTAGTTATTATTTACTTGGACATGATGATCGTGTGATTTAAATATAGGACTCGGAAGGTTTATCGCTTCTCTCTCCGCGGATTCTAATTATTGAATGAATGATTAAATAGCGTGCCTCGACTTTAAAGAGATTTTCTCCTCAAGTGGTTTTGCTTAATTGTGTCGTTGTTACCTTCCTGCAAAAAAACAATTAAATTTTTTTGCACTTGTTAGGCGACGCGTGTTGTCGTAACAAATGGGGTTGTTACATAAAGTAAATAGATAAGAACACAAAGTTATTCCATAAGTAGAAAAAGACATGATTGAGTTAGAATAATGTGTAATAAATCCTTTTGGAGGATGGTACTAAAATCTCATACTTTGAGGCCATTAAGGAGGCGTCCAGGTGACATTTTGCTACTCTCTATACTTTGGAGATCGAAGAAGAGATAAGGAAGGTCTATTTGATTTTGGAGCATATTCCAAAAAATGTTTCCAATGAAGATAATCAAGAGTTGACTCAACTTATCAAAAAAGAAAAGATCTAGGCAACAATATGGAGGTTAGAACCAGATAAGGCCTTAGGCCTTGACAATTTATGTATATCCTTTTATAGGTATTTTTGGTACCTTATTAAGTAAGACTTAAAAAGAATGATACAATATTCCCATAGATAATAAAAACTAGGATTGTACAGAGGTGGTATCCATAGTCTCTGTTGCACCATCATGTAGTTTGTTGGCTCAAGGATGAGTCCAATAATAGTGTTGGGAGCATGTTGGCACCCTAAGGTTTGAGCAAGACCGTGCGTGCACCACAAGTTTTCACTATGAGCACACCATGAGTTTTTCACTACGTGGCGTTAATATTTAGCGCATGCACCAACCAATTTTTTACTACGCGCAAGGACTTGTAAAGTTTGCATGATTGTCAAATCCTCAAAGATATTATGTATTGATTGTAACCATTTTTGTAATAGATCAAAGGGTCATGGTTGAGGTTGTTAGGAGTTGTGAAGTCTGTTACGATTTCCATACTCCTGTAGATATATAAGGAATGCATGTGAATATGTAAGGGTTTGGAATTTGGTTAACAAATGGTTCATTGTATGGATTGATTGTATTCATAGAGATGTAAGTGAAATATGAGAGAGAAAGTAGACCGAGATTTGAGTTTTTCAAGTCTCTGGTTTAATCTTAATGAGTCTCAATGTAGGCTATGACCCTCCATGTATATGAATGTTTATCTTTGAGTAACAAATGAAGGCTTGAGGCCTGCATTTTCCCTTTATATCATGTACTCTGTTCTGAATGAATGCTTGTTAGATATGTTAGATTGCGCACAACTGGTATATTGTTGTCAGGAATGAGTAGAATGATGTTATGAATGAATAGGGTTTAATGGATAACTTGTAGTCAAGTATTTTTTGTTTGGAATAGTCCAACATGTTCTACACAACCATTTGTTCTCCGTGATTCTCATGTGTGTCTCAAGTGAGACCCTATTCAATCCTTGAATATTGAATATGCCAACGTGGGCCAACAAATATCAATTCTTCATTCTTGTCTTTAACACCAAAAGAGACAAACCCATCCTCCTTTGGAATATTCAATCCTATCTCCCTATGTAATTCTTCTGATAACATTCTAACCAAAATTATTATTGGTCATTAAAAAACAATATTGCTTAAGATCACCTCTGCAAACCAGTGTGGCTTTATGCATATTAGGAAAATTATTGACAATATTGTGCTAGTGCAGGAAGCCATACATTCCAATGTGTCAGCCAAGGATAAAGGCATGGTTGTCAATTTGGATATGGAAAATTTATTTGATTGTGCGAGACACTCATTTCTCTTCAAGGTTTTAGACAAGTTCGGCTTAAGCTCTTCTTTTATCTAGTGGGTATTATCTTGTATTAGTTCGCCATGTATAGCACCCCTTATCAATGGTCATCCTGCATATTGTTTTCAAATAAATAGGGGTTTACATTAGGGATGTCCCTTGTCTCCCCTTATGTCTATTATTATGGCTTATTCTCTAAGCAACAAACTAGAATTTGAAAGGACCATCAGGAATTTCCTTGGAATTCAGATAGTTTGAGGAATCAAAAGTGTCAACCGTTCCTAATTTTTCGATGACACTTTGCTAGTAGGTGGATCCTCTATAACCATTGCTTCCAGATTTAAACATATCTTGGACTCTTTCTTGGACGCATCGAGAGGAGCAGTGAATTAAAAGAAATGTTAGATCTATAGTTGAATGTTAAACCACATGTGATGCAAGTAATATCTCAACTCTTTCAATTTACTATAGCATAGAATTGGTCTTCATTTTGATACCTCAAAATCCCAATCTACCTAAAAATTATACCATCACAGGAATGACATTGTATTGTTTAGAAAATTAGGAATAAATTTATGTAGTGGGGTTCTCAATGGCTTAACCTAGCGAGAATAATCATTCTCATCAAATCCATACTATCAACCTTACCTCTTTATCAATGTTTGGCTCTACAAGCCCCTTGATTAATCATGAACCAGATAGCCAAGGATATCCAAAAAAAAATATGGAAAGGGGGAAACACAGTGAAAACAAATTCCACCTCATTAGTTGGATAGTGATCAAGAATCCAAAAGACAGAGGTGGTTTGGGGATAAGGGATCATGCTATGATGAATGTGGACATGGAAGTGAAAATGCCATGGATATTGATTGCAGGAAGTCCAACATTGTGGAAAAATAACTTATGGAAAAAGTATTTTAGGAGAACAAGATAGCGATGCATAGAACATGATCTCAAAGAAACAAAAGGTTCACCTATTCTTAAGTTAATCGAAGATACCATTCCATTAATATAAGATAAATTAACCTGGATTCTGGGAATCGATTAATTCATGGGAGGACAACATACATGGAAAGGAAAAATTGTTGACCCGTGAGGATTTGGAAATTCTTAAGGAATGAATGAGAGAGCAAGAGTTTCATACCCTTCATGATATATCCAATTGGGATGAGGATTCTGGAAATTGGATGGGTTGGAGATTTGGGTCTCCCTAGAAAATCTTGTTCCCTCTGTTCACTATTTAATTCAAATACTTTTGGGGTGTGCGCCTTGAAACATAATTGAGAAAGATAAGAGGGGTTGTGGGGAATCAATCTTCTCAGTCTTTGCTTGTTATAATGTTTTTCTTGAATCGACCAAGCCTTCAAAAACATCTAAATTGTGGAAGAAGATCTAGCATGGAGATGTGATACCAAAGATAAATGTCTTTTGTTGGATTTTGGTCCATGGGAAAGTGCTCACTTCAGATAATATCAAGCAAAGAGGAATAACATGCCCCTCTCAATGTGACTTGTGCAATCAGGTAGAGGAAACCTTACATCACCTATTCCTTTAATGAAATTATGTCAAAGAGGCCTATAAATGTGTCTTAGCAGGTTTAGATCATAGAGTTGGATGGCCTCAATCATGTGAGGAGTTCTTTACAAAGTGGTGCAAAAAATATAGTGGAACCTTTAATCAAAAGTTGGTCTTTAGGAGATTTTAGGAAGCTATACCAAAATGTATGTGTTGGGAAATTTCGCTTGCCCGAAACAATAAATTTTTCTAAAATGAGAGGATATATCCTAGGAAAACTTCCTCTAAAGTTGTCCCTCTTATCTATGAGCATATGTAGAATCGAGTCAAAATGTTGGACCAGGTGTTGGATGATAAGAAAAAGACTAGATTTCAAAGTTTAAGTTGAATGTTTATGGTTTTCCTTTTAGTAAGGGGAGAGGAGCCATCTGGTCGTAATGGGTGATTAGGAAAGACCAATCTAAATTTGTGGTTTGGCAAGTTTAGAAAAATACAAACATCCTTTTTTCTAATGGGCCTTCATAGAATAACACACGGGTGATAAGTGCAAAGGGGAGTCTTCGTGATCCCAAAGGAAACATATTGGTTTACTATTCTCGGGGGCTTGGAAATATCTAAAATAATATCATCGAGGCCTATTATTTATGGATGGGTTTGTGTATTATGAAGGAAGTAGGGATTAACCACCTAATGGTCTAGGGGACTCGATATTGTTCATAGGATCCATGGTAACTCACATAGAACTGGGGAGCAATGTATTGCGTTATCTTACCTTGAGGATAAAAAGATTGGTCTCCAGTTTCAACATGATATTTGTCTTCCATGTAAAGAGGGAGCTCACTTGTAAGGTATACCATTGGGCCAAGGTAGCCCCACACCTTAGCATGAGAGTGTTAATAAAAAATGGGATGAGTAGCATCAACCCCGTACCTTAATGAATCCTAATATTTAACAACAAATCATTCCAATTTAATGCAAGGTTGCTACAAGACACATGAAGATCTAAATGACAGGTGTCCATCGTTGTTCATGCATTTGAAGGGTATGAAGAAGTGTGGTAGTATTTAATGCCACATGTGTGAGCTTGTGTTGAAATATGTGATTTTCTTGGCAATGGAGATATTTGTAGCAACAGTTCTTTGGCATAGAAGAAGACACCCCAACATCGATGGCTCTGATATGGTTTTGTTGGAAGGGAGGTGGACTGGGTTTTAAGGTGGCAAGATGGTTTTCAACATGGATTTTGTAGGTTCAATTAAATTCGAAGGTGTACGAGGGTGGTGAGGTTGGGTATATAGGTGAATTCAATTCCAACACTTTCCTTGGATTAGGCCAGGAAACCTTAGGTTATCCGGTTTATTTTCCCTGTTGTTGTTTCATTTGATTTTTATGTTTTATGTTGCCAAGATAACCTTTTGTTTCTATCTTTCAAAGAAGCTGGAATTGGAATTCAATGTATGTGGGTTAAGACTAGAATTGGAGTTAGATGTCTAGGGATGTTTGGTATGGTTCCATTAGCACTTTTGTGAAGGGTTTCACTGTGGTATAAATGGAAAATCTCGAGTGGAGGGAAGCTTGGAAGATCCTTCGTAGGAACAAAGGAGTCAACCAAGTGAATAGTAATGGCATCCTCAGCATTTCCATGAAAATTTAAGAGCTGGACCAAGTAATTGTAGGTAATACTTCAAATTCCATGAACCTTCTTCATATTCAGATGCAGCGAATCGGCTCACTGGAGGAAAAATTCCAGCAACTACGCTCCCTTGGTTCTTCCTTAGTGTATGGATCCAGTCTCTTGTGCCTCAAATAATCATGATTCTATGAACTCATCTCAACAAAATCAAAGGTATGATGAGATAGTGGGTCATCTCCATGACCCTATGTAAGTGGAAGAGATGGGTTCCCTTTATTATGTTGAGGGATAGGAAGCTCAAGATAGTGCTCCACCTTGATTGGTTATGTTTTTCAATGTTGTAATAATTTTGGGTCAATTTGTCAAGGAAGCTACTAGTTGTAATACTTGGAATGCTAGTTTGGAGGAAGTCATAGGGTCTTTGTCACTATTACTAGAATTATGTACAGAGGTGGATCAAACTGAAGTTTTTGTTTATGATTGTTTCCTATTTCGGAGGACTCCACTTTTTTAATGAAATTGTATTTATGTTTCTGTTAAAAAAAAAAACACCTCTCAATGTAACAACCTTTACTAGAAGAAAATCGATAATATCAATTATATTGACAACACGGGTTTAGGAATTCCATAATACCAATAATATTATATTAATATTAAGTAGAGACTTTTATTTACTAGATAATTTCCATGCAACATGGTAAGGCGTTAATGACACTACTTCATAATCTCATGTTCTCATGTAAATCAACACATTAATAACATGTATGTTCAAACATTAATAACACTATTTTTTTGATTTACTTTTTACATAGTTTTCCACACATTAATGAAACTAAACATTGTAAGGCATTGATAAGACTATGTTAAATATTCACTTTTAAGATAAACCTCATTGTGGTATGTGAAATTTATTTCCTTATCTAGAATCTCCCTAAGATATGCAAATTTTGATTATATGATTTGTTGTAATGTATGCATTTTTATTTATATCTAACTTATTTTTGTTTGATTTGATTATTAAACCAACTATGAAGTATTTTATTTTGTTATTTGGGTTTTTAATCGATATGGTTAGTGTTATAGACATGACACATCTATCCCACTTAGGTTGTAGAAAGCACCTTTGGATGCAATAAGAATTATTTTAAAAAGTTTACTTTTTAGTAAAATTTAAACGAATAATTTTTGAAAAACACTTTTTAGTAAAATTTAAACTTTTAGATACATTGAAACTTTATGGCTGTAGTCTAAATGTTCTGTGAAATGAAGTTTTTCCGACAATATTTGTTGGGGATCTTTGCCCAAAATCCGACGAGAAATTGTTAGATCCGCAATGATTATTTTTGTATAATCCAAGTGCCCCAGGGGTTTTTCAGCACACTGAATTTATTTCTGCATTCAAAAATGGATTTTAAACAAAACAAAATAGTGATTTTGTGCAGATTTATGTCATTGGATTTCAATAAAAAAATCCATTTCATAAAACAATTAGACAACGCCAACTTTATATGTCCAAGATAACTTCATAGATCAAAGGTTCAGAGGATGGCTCCTCTATGCGCTAAACAAGTTTTGAAAATAAATCTCACAAAAACCTTTAAACACCATGGAACCATCCTTCTTTGAATTTTTGCTTCATCAAATTTCAACCAAAATAAAATTTTCCAAACTGAAATAAAATTTTCCAAACCAGTTTAAATAATACTTAAAAATTCCAAACCAGTTTAAATAATGCTTATAATGTGTTAAGTACCTATACCCGATCTGGAAATATAATTCAATAATACCAAAAATAAACCATAAACCATTCACCATAACATGAACACAAGAAATAGAGAAAACCCTTGAGGTAGAGTAACACCATATATTACTCTTTATGGAAGGATAAAACTCCTCAAACAATCCTTGCTTGTACAATCACAATATTCTTCACTATGTTTCATTACATTGCCTACACTTCTTTATATAGCTCTCTCTATCTCCTAGGAACCTTCTAGAGAGCCTTCTCACATTTATTACATCCAACTACCGTAGTGGGCCTTTATTAATATAGTGGACCTAGTCCACCTTACATTGAATGACCGCATTCCCATATATTAAATGACTTCCACTAATAACTCATAACTACATTCCCATTGGATACCTCCCTAGGTACCCCATATTACCTCCCTAGGTATACTACATAATGTGTGTCTATTATGTGCTTAGTTATTCCTACAATGTATCTAGTTATTCTCAAATAAGTATGTTTTGCCAATTTTAATATGAAAATACATTTCTTTCTATACTCTACATAATCAATTGCACATTAAGTACCATTTTTGTTTAATTTTTGTTAAATAAATAATAAGCGTTGACTTGCAAAATATTTAAAATAATTTTGCATTTAACTATATATATATATATATAAACTAACTATCATAAATATTTTATAGCTAAGAGCTATAAAGTATATATTTTAGCAGTTTATATATCTACATTTAAAATCTAGAGTATATATAGAAATGTATTACCATAAATACTATCTTGGTTAAAAATATCTTTTAATTTTGGAGTAAGATTTAAAATTACTTTTTGATCGGTTAAGAGTTTATCTTAATTTGACATATGGAAATAGGTTAACATCCCAAGAATCAGGCATTCAACATGAGTGGAAATGTGTCCTCTTAATGACTGCTAACATGTTATTTTAGGTGGCATCGTTTTCCTTGAATAATGACGAGGAGTTAGCCAACATTTACGATTAACTACCAATGATGATTGTCATCACTGCTAGTTTACAACCAAGTAATGATAAATTTTGTTACCTTGAAAAAAATACATAATTATAACTAATTACTCATCTTTTTATACTCAATTCATCCATGTATGACGCCATGGTTTTTTTAAATCTACACTGACCCAAAGTGTTATTGCACAATATTTTACACTTGAATTACTTCTATCTACTTAAATAGACTCTATACTTAATTCCTTGTATTGATTACATACTTAGTGACTACAAGCAAGTTTCTTTGATCCAATATGCACTTGTAACTTGTATTCTTTTTAACTAGGTCGTAGTCTAAATGTTCTATATTTTGGCTCTTTTCGAGGGATATTTGTCTGAAATCCAGATAGAAATTGTTGTATCTGCATATTTGAGTGGTTAATTATGTGTAACCTGAATGCCCTAGGAGTTTTTCAACGGGCTAAATCAATTTTGCATTCAAAAATACAATTTAAACAACAAAAAATATTAATTTTATACATATTTATGTGGCCAAACAAAAAAAAACAAAAACATAGAACAATTAGACAATACCTTTAACTAATACACATTTAGTTATAAATTCCTTTATATACCGAGGTTATTTTACTTAGGTCCCTTCTTACTCTATGCACTAGCTTGTGGCAAAATAAAGTAGATTTTATGCTTGGGTTTTTCCATGTTTTATTATTAGTGAGAATAAGTCATTTGTATAGATTTGTATTATTTATTATGTAAGTCACTTTACTATGTAATTATTTTAAATCAATAATCGATAAATATTAAGTAGGTCAAAACAAATGTAATATATATTGAAATATGTATCGTTAAATTTAAATAATTTAGATATAATAAATATTAAGTAGGTCAAAACAAATGTAATATATGTTGAAATATTTATCGTTAAATTTAACTGATTTAGATATAATAGTAAATGCGAAGACATATATTGCACTTAAATTGATTTTTTTTAACAATTACATAGTTTTATTAATTGGATTGACTTTTTGGTTAATAATCTATACAATTATGTGATAAAATGTCAACTTGTTTTTATGAGGGAAGTTGCCGTGGAAGGTTATTATATAATATAATAATAACCTTATATGCATGGAACCACTTTTGATAGTTGGGAATTCAGTTCGACTGTTTACTAAGTTTTTGGAGCTTTAGAATTTGTTGAAAGTATTTTCAAAATGCGTTGGTTAAATGTTTTATTTTTTTGGATGTTTGGTTGGAATCAGGGAATGTAAATTTAGATTAAATTATTATTTTTTGTTTAAATTACATTTCTGTATAAATGGATTTAGTTTGCTGAAAATTTGCGAGACACTTCAATTATACAAATTTAGCAACTCAAATCTATAGATCTAACCATTCCTCACTCAATTTTGAACAAAATCAAACAACAAAAATCACAAACAAACCAAAAAAAAAAAAAAACATGGAAAAGTAAAACTTTTAAACTATGCTATTCCAAAAACATGGAAAATATTTTGGGTGAGAAGTGGGTTGCTCTTAATGTCATTTCCTTGACACCACATTTTCCCATTGGTGTTGAGTCCAAAATCTGTGTATTTTGTTGGATTTTTATGTTAGATTATAGTGTTGCATTATTTAAATTTACTTTACGAACTACCAATTATGATGGAGGTACATGTGTGAATTTACATGGTTTGCACTCATTAAATCTTAATTATATTATTATTTACAAATAAATTTAATAGATATTATTACATTTTTTATAAATATGAAATTATTTATTTTAATGGTTATAACTATTTAAATTTATTATTCATTTTGATATTAGTAATGGTAAATTTAAAATAATTTTAAAATTTGTTTAAATATTAATTAATTAAAACTAGAATGGTTCAAAGTTCCAATTATTTCGTAACAAAATATATTAAAAAAAAAATTCTGACATAAAATTTATATTAATAGAAATTTTACTAATGCTAATATACAATCCTTATTACTATTTAATCATTTCCAAGTGTTTAATGATTCCATGTTAATCTCAATTTTAAAGAGTTTAAAGCAATTTTAAAATTTTTCTAAATATTTCATGTTAATTTACATTCAAAACAATTTTAGAATTTATCTAAATATTAAATCAATTAAATCTTTCTGTTTTTATAAGTGGTTCGAAGTTTAAATTATTTTATAACAAAATATTTCAAAAATAGTATAATGTTTGGTGAAACTTTATGATATAAGATTTATTCTAATTCACAATATTAAAAAAAAAAATGATTCTCTTAAGGGAGTGGAATTCCTATTTTAAAAGTCTTTACGAGTTTCCTGATGCCATGGACACCATTCCTATTGTCCCTACAGAGGATAAAGTTTTTTCTTTGGATGACATAGAGTTCGACTTTAAGCGGCTTGCAAATGGGAAAGCTAAGGACATTGAAGGCTACCGAGCTGAAATTTTTAAAATCAGAGGGCCTATCCTCATCCCTCACATACACAAGTTCTTCAATTTAGCAATCAAGCAGGGCTTCCCTAAACCCTGAATGCAAAATCTCATTGTTCCTATTTTTAAAATTGGGGATAGAAACATTCCCTCTAATTATAGGACCATTATGATTAATTTGATTTTAGCCAAGCTTTATGGAATTATTTTGGGAAAGAAGATTAGCCTTTGGCTAGAAAGTCACAGTAAAAGACCTAAAGGCCAAGATGGGTTTATGATATATCATTCAATTGTGGACCATCTTGTTACATTTAGGATCATTGTAGAGGAGTTCCGCAATACTAAAACCAATCTTTTTTCTTGTTTTGTTGACTTTAGAAAAGCTTTTGACACGATTCCCAGGAAAAACCTTTGGAATAGGTTGGAAGACAAAAAAGTTCCTTTTGAGTTGAGGGTTGTTGTAATAAGTCTATATGAGAATGTTATTGTCAAGTTTAAGAACACTGAGGGCTGGTCGAAAGAGATTAACTGTAGTATTGGAGTCAAGCAGGCTTGTCCCTTGTCCCTACCCTTTTTGGCATATACATTGACAAGTTAGAAGATTGTTTGGAAGTAGCAGGTTTTGTCGGCCCTACTCTCACTGGTATAGTCGTCAATCTTCATCTTTATGTTGATGATATCATTCTTATGGCGAGGAGTCCCCACGATCTTGAAAACCAACTAAGAATCCTCAAGGATTTTTGCTCCAATATGGGTATGACTGTTAATACCGACAAGACTAAGGTCATGATCATTAAATCCAATAAGATCACTTATGACACTTTTTTATATGACAACAACAACTTGGAGGAAGTGACATCATACAAATATCTTGGCATCGATATTCACTACAAACTCAACTGGAATTATAACATTCAAAAAATGGTTATTGGGGGATGGAAAGCTTATTATGGGCTTGAAAACATTTGTAAATCAACCAATCTTTGGATATGCGATAAGAAGAAACTTCTCTTTGAGACTCTTGTTACGCCTGTTATTCTATATGGATGTGAAATTTGGGGATGCAATATCTCTCGTGAATCCTGGAGAAATATAGAACAAATCCAAAAGAATTGTATAACCTATAATCTCAAAATGAAAGGAAATACGTCCTATCCCAACCTCCTCTTAGAGGCAAGCCTTTCCCCCATTGAGAGCATGACCATGACTAGATACCTAATGTATAAGAACAATTTAAACAACACGGAAGACAAGAAGATTCCTAAAATTGCTTCAAAATCCAAACATAACCACCTTCAACTCAAGCGAGGATGGCATAAAGATGTCGAGTCTTGGCTAAGTTATTGGGGAATCATGGAAGACACCATTTTGCAAAATAAGGATAGTATTAAAAATATCATTAAATCAAAATTTAAGGAGAAAATTGTGGTGTGATAAAGAGCTAGAGTAAAAAAGAAAATTAAGGTATTATAAGGATGTAATCAACCCTAATCTAGAAGATCAAAATTATCTCCTTGTTTTGACAATTGTAAATAAAAAAATAATCCTTGCTAAGATAAGAACAAATTCTCATGAGCTCCATAGTGAAACTAGGTGTTGGTCAATTCCTAAAATTCACTGGATAAAAGAGTGTGTCACCTTTGTGACAATAAGAAGGTTGAAGGTGAAAAACTCTTTCTCTTAGATTGTCCAACCTATACCCATATTAGATATCAATTTCAAAATATTTGTCACACTACCAACCTTCCTAACCTTTTAACTCAACAAAACTATGGTGATCTTGGAAAGCTTCTCTTAATGTTTTTCAAGTACATAAACACAATTCTAAAGAATTGCAAGTAATCCCTTACCCTCTTAAGGTCTGATAGACCAATTCAGTCTTAGTGCACATTCATCATCATCATCATCATCATCAATGCTATACATATTAATATTAAATATATATATATATATATATATATATATATATATATATATATAATCGATAGATTTATATTATATAAAAGACTATAGTCAAGTTCACAGTGAGAGTTACAATCCAAAAGGATATAATCATCTGAGCACAACTCAAATAATGTGGCTATCCAACATAGTGTACAGGGTTGAAGTTTCTTAAAGAACATCTTGAACCCATACAGCCTGAGTGGGCCTAATGGTTAAGAACATGTGTTTCCTCTTAAGAGGTCATAGGTTCAAATCCAGAGGGGGGTAGGGTATGTATACCTTCGTAGACTTTACTAGTCAAATCGCTAGGCGGAGGGGGGTCCCTTGTCCCACAAACAAGGGGGCCTCATACACCAATTTGGTGTGTTGGCTTGGCCGTGACCTTAAAAATAGATTATTATTATTATTATTATAGAAAAATACTTAACAATTTTACAACTTTAAATAGCATAACTAACAACAAGTGAAGTGTAACATAAAAAAATATTCAATATGGAGTATTGGTTCCAATTATTGGAGTTGCATTCATGATGCATTGTTGTATTGAGACCTTCCCTCCAAAGGTTCCATACTCTTTGACTGAGGAAGAGGCTAGAGGACCATTTCCAAGCTTCTACTGATTGATAAGGTAAACCACTGATTGTTGTAGCACAACCAAGACAACTTCAAGTACTGGTATTCACTTCTCTTGAGACATCAAAATCCCCATTAAAATTTCTACCATATGATAAAGGGATGGGTTCAATTGTAAGCTCATTTTTTATGATTAAAGTCCCTTCCTTTTACCTAGTGGCCATGGATGCATACATGTCTCTAGAGTTGTTGTCTCTTAAGACATGATACAACCTCAAAGTGAAGAATGAATAGTTGAGATGACTTATTCTACCAAGCATAGAGCCAAGCCTCACATCCAATGAGAACGTTCCTCGTTGCATATATATAATGACGAGCAAAGAGTCTCCAATCATAACCATGTTGTGGATGTTGAGTGATTTAGTGATATTTAACCCTTGTATAAGTCCATAAGCTTCTGCAAGAATATTGGATTGGATGCCTAACCTTCATGAACAAATTATTACATTGTTCTACTAGGGTTTAAAATTATCCTCTCTGCACCTATCACCCCCTTTTATAATAAAATATATTAATAATAACTTTATTTAAAATAAAAATAAAAAACTTATATTATTTCATCAAACCATGTATTATAATATTCATATTATACATATAAACTATAATATTTTTTTAAACTAAAAAAGTACCAGCCATTTATTAATCACATAATAAGATAGACATACAAATATTCCCAAGTGGGGGCCTGCCAACAAAGGAAACCATACCTCTACTAGGTCTGTTCATCAAAAGTTGGAAATGTCTGAAAGAAATGCTTCTGTCCCATAGTACCATATACTAATAACTTATAATATAGAATATCACTGTCCAAAGACTATAAACTAAAAAATAAAAACAACAACAGAATGATCTCACAAATCAACCAATGCTTGGAGGAAGAGGAACATCCTCCGCATCCACTTCCAAGATCATATCCACATCCTCCGAGTCCTCATAAGACTCCTTCATTTGTTGAGCCTCAGTGTCCACTTCAATTGGATTGTCCTTTGTGCCTATCGAGCTTGTCGACCCCATTTGTTGGCTCCCCTTAATAAGCCAACAAAGAGACCAAGAATGATTAGTACTTATTGTGCAGATCCGCAACCCTTTACCTTCGACTCATTGTCCTGAAGATGGATCCTATTATTGGATTCAAAACGTTCATAGAAATGACTCTTACTGTGGTGAATCCAGAAGAATTTATCCATATTGAATAGTAATTTATATTAATAAAATACATGATGTGTGTGTGTTTAATTTGTGTAAAACATTTTTATGTTTCAAAATTTTTTATTCATGTTTTAGAAAATTTGTAAAATATATGTTTTGTTTATAATTTACAAAATGATTTAATTAATTGTTATCAATATTGTCGAGTATTTAATTAGTTATGTATTAACACATATTCGTTTAAATATCTTTAAATGAAGCACATTAACTTCATTTAAACACATTGATTAATTTCTGTTGTTTTCTAAATTAAACACATTAATTAAGTTATGTTGTTTTCTAAATGGAATAAAATGTAAAGTTGAAAAAAAATAAGTGATGGGTTGAGTACCAAAACCTCGGTCTATCGTAGAAATTCCATATCCAAGTTTTCATTTCTTTTCAAATGTAATGAATTTCATATGTATTGTTTTTAGATTATATTGATGATATCGAATGTATGATGTATTATCACCATCACACCAATAATAACACTATCTCACTTTCACGCTTTTTAACATAATTTTGTTAAATATTGTATTTGGTTTATTATTTTATATTTACGTGGAAGGCGTTCTTATAAGGGAAGTTTCACTGGGGATTTTCTTCGTCCGTCCATAACGAATAAGAAATTGCTACCTATTTTTACTAATAAGAAATTAGTAAAAATAAGAAATTAAGAGTCTATTCCTAAGAGTTAATGGAGTAAGTATAAGAGAGTATTAGTTCAGTATAAGATCCTTGTATCATCCTATTGAGAACCAATATAGTCTTAGTAAACTAGAAGTAATATTCCTAACCCTAAAGAATAATACCTAACTAATTCCTAAAGAGTTTAAGATTCCTCTAAGCACTCAGGGATTTATTAGGTAAAGAAATCTTATGAAACTTGCCCAACGACACTTTGATTCCTGATAGAGTTATAGGAGTTTACTGATAATATTAAAAGTTCTCTATTGCTTTAAGAGTATTGTTAACTTTAGCATAAGTCTTTGTTCCTTCTATAGAGTTTGTAGTAAAGTAATAATAAGTAAAGAGGAGTAGAGTGTCTAAGATGTAGCGGCTAGTCTATAGGTTGCTTAGTCATAAATAGTGTACTTCTCCTCATGTATAGGAAAGGGTTAGTTTGTTGGTTGAACCTCGATAAAAAGTTGTGTTTCAGTTGTGGAAGCTAAGGTAAAGTACTGGAGCTAGGATTGAGTGTATGTTTATGAAGGTCTTAGTTAAGATACATCTTTATAGTTGTCTTGTTCTGATTGGTAAGTTATTCCTCTTGTCTTTGTCTTCCTCTTGTTTATTGGAGAGTTTTAGATTGCTTGAGAGAGAATAGAATCCTAAATGGCAGTGTAAAGCCATCACTAGGATATATGAGCTCATTAGGAGAGGGTAAGAGACAGTCACAAAGAGTACACGCTTTGCAGTTTTATAGCTCACGTGTAACAATTTCAATAGGTAAAAGGTAGGTCCAAGCTGGTTGACCTATGTAGGTGAAATGGAGTAAAGGAATATTTGACCTTTAAGCACAAGACCTAGCATCCTTAGGGGGATTTCTACTTTTGCCCTTAAAAAAACATTAGACAATATAAGAGCTTAGTATAGACTTAGGAGCTTAGGAGCTTAGTATAGACTTAGGAGCGGTTAGGAGAGATAAGCTATAGTATACAGATGGTAAGAAGGCAATAAGACCGTTGCAAGGAGTGAGGGTCCAACCTGTGAGGATTAACTGATATTTTGTTCCTATGCATTAACCTTTTTTTGTACCCGTCGATGCAATAAAGGGACGCTAGGGAAATTATATCGTGCTCTACCCGACATGTTACATCGTGCTCTGCGCGAATGCGCTTAATAGGGGTGAATTTATGTGTATAGTAAATAGTGTATATCTTTCGATATAAGAGTAATGGGTAGGCTAGTTGCTCAAAGTATGCCGTTACAATACTTTTTGAAATGAGATCTAAGGTGGTAGTACTGTCTTGTCTTCCTTCCATGAAGTGTATTTTGAAAATATTTATTGAAAGTGTATTTGTAAAGTAACCTATATGCTAATTTTTGTGATCAATACTAACTGCAAAAGTTTATATCATTATTTTTTAATGATGCATTTCATGTATTCAATCATTGATTATAGAGTTAACTATAAGTCTTGGATAATGCATCCCATTTTTTTGAAATATTGGTTCTGTAAAATGGGTATGTATTTATTTACTAAGGATGATCTTCTTTTAGTGGTTAGACTTTGTATCAATGTTTATTCTAATGAGTGGTTCCATATATTTTAAATAAATGTGTACATTAATAATATTTAATATTTGATAAGATTCGTTACAAAAATTTATATATTTCATTTTCAAAACTAATAATAATACAATTAGACTTATTATTTCATCACTCTTCCATGAGACGAGAAACTTGCTTGAATTACTTGTTTGTCCGAGAAAGAAATCTCAAAAAGTTAATATTGTTGGAAATATTTTTTTACTAACTCATCTTCTAAGTTCGCACTACAATGGGATCAAGTCACTGAAAGTGAATTTTTTTTATATTAAAACAATTTTGAGAAAAAGTTTACCCTTCGAGAGATTTGATCTTAATGCATGATACAACCAGAGTTTATGGTGGTTAAGGTACTATGCTGGCAAATTTTCCCTTTAACAACATTGCCTCAATCCTCAAATCGTTGGCTACCCATTGTTTCCATCAACAAATATATACTACTCGATTTTTTTCGACATTCCATTTTCCCACTTCGGACGTATGCTAGTTTAAATTATGTGACAATTATATTTTGAAATGGATACCCATGGCCCATTGAGATGTGATTTCCAAAGAAGACAAATATGAAATAGATTATGTGATGTGAAAATATAAAAATATGAAAATAGATTATGTGTTGTGAAAATAGAAAAAGATAGATAAAAAAAGTATGATAAAATGTCCTTCCATCAGTGTGAATTGATTGACCAAAGATGGGGTTTATAAATTAGTGGTTTTTTGTTGGCTTCAATATACCTAATATTTGGCATGCCCATAATGATTAATTAATTTTTTTAGTGATTGGTTGTCATCTTCTATGCGTTCCACCTCACAGTCATTGGTTGTTATCTCCTAGGCACTTTATTTAGCATGTGTATCCAATACAACGATAAACCTAACCTTGATGTCAATATAATTTTCAGCATATTCATGTTAAACTACTATTTTTTTTTTCATTTGGAATGTGAATCAAAATTACATATAAAAAGGTTCATTGATTTATATTAAAAAAAATCAAAATGATATTGTGTAATTTGGTAATTTTAATCAAGTGTATTTTCATGATAA
>ML818281.1:46135-96890 GCA_009831015.1 Picea engelmannii | reverse complement strand
TTTTCATAATAAAATACAAATTAATACTATTTTGATTACAAACGAATATGTAAGTACATTAAAAAATTATCCATTTAAATTTCATTTCATTCACAAACGTTACCTTCATACTACATAAGAACTTGTAAACCAATATATATACCTGTTTGCCTACAATAATTTCGCACAATATATAGTACAATATAATTATTATCATGTTTTGTTTTCTTTTAATATTATATGAAAAAATAATATAAAATAATACTTTATATTCAATTTAATTTACAAACGTTATAAAATATGTATATATATTTTGATGCTTTGAATTTAAATTGGAGTTTTTCAGTGTGGCAATTTATTTCTAGCATATGTAGAGCACTAGCAGGCCTATCATTAAGCTTCTGCAACACATGGTGAATCATACTTCATGTACATATAAATATTTTGGTAAGATTTTGTGAATCTAACAAACATGGCCTGCATAAGTTATGAATGGGTCTCAATTTACTGCTAAGTATCATGCTCAATATAGGTGTTACATATATCTGGATATGTATCCCATTAATTAATATATACAGAAAACATAGTGCTTAATTTTTTATTGTAAAGGACATGTTTATAAGTTATAAATCATGGGATACCATGTCTACATGCTGGGAATATGGAAGAATCATTAATAAAACGTTTATATTTATGAAGAGGCCTTGTTCTGACCCATGGTGGAACATAGTTAATTAACAATTAATAATATAGCTACTGTTGTTTCCTGGCTCATTCCCTTGGAAATGATGACCAGCCTGTGCATTGCATGTGTTGTCTTGTTGTTGGAATCATCTGTGTTGGAGAGAATTTAACAGAAGTGTCACAGACTTTTTCTAAAGCTGCCAGCCACTGCCTGCCGCTTTCTCTGCGCCTTCCCAATGCTGGACTATATGAAAACAGAGCCATAAAACGATTGTGGAGCTGAGGAATATTAATAGGGTTCCTTCTCAGTATTGGCACGAGACGTGATGGATCGTGGAGGAAGCGGTAGGGTTTCTAGGAGCAGCAGGAGGATTAGGGTTAGGACACTGAGGGTGGGATTCAGATGCAGGTCACACGTTTATCCTCGTCTCAGGGTTCCAGTTGTGTGCTTCGGTCGTGTGCTGGGGAAACTGAAGAGTGTCTACAAACAGTTACTGATTTCAGTTGCTTCGGTTGGAAGAGATTCGTTAAAAGCATTGTCCAGTACTGCGAAGAAGCCTGCAGCATGTGTCTGCACGTCTGCTGCAGCGCGCCCTTCTTTTGCGAGGTCGAATTCCTTCTACGCCGAGGCCGTTGCTGAATGCCTGGAATTTATCAAGCGCTCCTCCTCGGCTGTGGACTCCAGGCCGGTTAATGCCCGTTGAATATTCTAACATACACAGGCCTCATGGAGAAAGGATGGTATATATTTATATATCTGTACAATGTTTAGTACAGTTTTTTCACCACTGTACTGTAAGTAGTGTATGATATAATACCCAAATGACGAAAGGGTCGAAATCCCTCGGTAGATTGTCGCGCCTGCGAACTGTTTTGCCATGGCATGGCGCAAAACTCTCTGTTTCTTTGATTGTCATAAAATATCGACTTTCTTTCTGAATCTTATTTCTGAGCTGCTCAGGTTTCGGAATCGTAGCCAGCTATATATATATGAAGGAAATGTAGAAGGCTGATCAATATTCTCTTTCTGAGGCTTTTAACATTTTGATATGTCAGACTGCCATGAAATTAAAATTATATGAACTTCTATTTGAAGGCATTGTTAAAATTGAAAGTAGACTTATCTATTGAATATATGTTACAGATTATATATTGAATATATGTTACAGTTTTCAGTTTCCCTAAATGGTATATAATTAAATTCCCCAAAAAATTACATTACAAAATATATATTTATATAATAAGAAGAGTATTATTTAATTATAATATATATTAATATAATAATAATTTAAAATTTAATTTGAGGATTAACGTTTAAGTTAATATCAAATTACTACATAAAAGATAAGTGCTTTTAAAGGAACAAAATTGAAAGGAGAGTTCTCTATTTCACTTTTCTATAATATTAGACAACATGGTATATGATTGAATTTTGAATATATATACAACTTGAGTGGGTCTAATGGTTAAGAATATGTGTTTCATTTTAGAAGATGATTTTCTGCTAAGAGGTTATATGTTCAAATCCAAAGGAAGCTGCAGGGAGGATGTTCAAATCCACTTCAAAGGTTTGTGCGGTTGTTAAATCAGGTGCATAAGTTCCTTCTCATTAGAGAAAAGGAGAGTACACCGAGAAGTGAAACTCCAAAGAGAGTTAGAGGGAATGTTTGATAACAAATTTAGATTGTTAGAAGATAATATTGAGAGACACATAGAGAATAGAATATTAGGGTTTGAGCCTCAATTGCAGAAAATGGAGATTAGGATACAAGAAATGGAAAAACAAAAACAATCAACCCAATAAGGAGAGCTCAAAGAAAATATCAACATGAGAGATGTGATTAAAGAGCTAGAAGAAACACTAATTGACAATTTGGCCCTAATTAGTTTGGAAAATAAATTAGATATCAAGCCCGTCAAAGAGGAAATGAATAAGACAATCATAACAAAAGAACCTTGAACCTCATAATTTTTGGCATAAAAGAACAACAAGATGAGGGCACTCTAGCAATAGTAAAAGAATAGATAAAAAATAAATCACAAATTGAAACAACTTACATCATAGTAAATCTTCAATCTTAAAAGGGTTGGGAATATTTATAAATGAAGACATGACCTCATTATAGAAGCCCAAGATAAACTAAGGAAGGAAGTTCAAAAGGTATTAAGGAAGGAAGTTCAATGAAAAACAAATGGGAAATAATTAACTGAAAAGCTATTGTTTTTCTTTTAACCAAAAAAATAAACTAGGATTTTATGTCATATATACATAAAAGTACATTGAGAGTGTTGGAGAGTCCGTTGACTTGGAAACTAGAATCTTGGCTTGGTATTTTACAGTATCTTGGTTTATCATTATCAGTTTATCTATACTTCTACGATACTTGATCCAGAAAGAATTTCGCTTATAAATATCTTTAGATACTAGCATAGCCACAAATTCGTGGCTGGTGAACACTGAAAGGTTTCGGCTCATCTAGAAAATAATCCCCCTTCCGATCAAACTGTTTTATGTTTGTGAACATAATAATCTCCACTGCGAAGCAATAATCTAGACGACATGAATTGATAAGATGTTTGGTTTGTAGTTCCATGATCCATCAATCACTGTTGTTGGGATTGTCAAGCATTGGATGGGAAAACCTCTTACAGATATTGGGATTACCTGCACGCGGATGATATTTATTAGGGTAGAAGCAAGAAACAGTTATTGCAAGAACGACAATGCCAGTTGGAATCTGATGTCGGCGGGCATGATCTCTTCAAGCGACGACGCGGGATGAAACGAGATGTCCGTGCTCACGATCGACAGTGGACGGAAGGAGTCCGCAGGAGTTGGCTGGAAGGAGGCAGTGTGTCCAGAACGTGGCTGGTGAAGGCCAAAAGTTTAGGTTGGCCTAGAAAATGAAACCCTAATCACTCATACGTAGCAATCAACTAGCCACCATAATAAATTTTAAATATGGTTAAGTAAAAGTAAAAAAGGAAACATGTAAACTGATGTCTTTATAATAGTGAGGAAGTTAGTGGTTGAAATCACAACCATTGATTTATTGAGACTACTAAGAATATTCCATCAATATTTAATCTTGTCCATACAAAACTGACTAAGCACTAAAAACCTATTAAATGTTCCCATGGTCAATAGTTGTATGCCTTTCGGCGTAATTATAAAATTAAGATCAGGGATCAAAAGCATATTCCCCATGATTGAGCAGTGAACCAAAAAAAAAAATATCTAGACCATTCGAAAAGAGGGAAACAGAAAAGAACCTGAGCCTGAAACCGCCATTTTTTTCCCTAGTTTCCCTACTTTGGGATTGGTTCCTCTTTTGGATGTCTGGAAGGATCTTTTTGGTCATCCTCCAATCAAAAGGGGCATTTTGTAGTGCCCCCTGGCTAGTGGTTCCCTCTAGTTGATCTTACAGTTGAGCCTTTTCTCCCTTTCGTCTATCATGGAAACAAAACCCATATTGATCTTTAGAAAAAATCATGAATTTTTTCTCAAGAATCCTCACATCCTGTAGGGTGACCTTGTTTTCTTTCTATTGCCAACCCATTTCCTGGGCCACCATGGCCCTCATTTCCAATAGGTTTTCTCCAAGAGGAAATATTTAGTGCCTTGAGTTCAAGACAGACCTCGGTCTATAACCCAATCATTGGCTTCCACTAGAATTTCATCATCTAAGGTTGTCATACACTTATTGAGAATGGCCTCTTGCATGGTAGTCACGACCCACTTCTCCACTTCTAAGCAGAGGTGATGGAATATGTTTCTCGTCTCTCCCACAACCATCAATGCTTTGGTTCTATCCATTGGGTCTACAAGTGTTTGAGCTCCCCCTTTCCTTTCTTCAACCTAGGTTTCCCATAGTCGTTTGTCAATTTGTAACCTTTCATGATATCTATACTCCTAACAAGTTTTGATATCACTAATTTTCTGCCCATTCTCTATCTTCCCCCCCCCTAGAAATTTCGGTCTGTCGTGAGTGTGGTCATCCTAGGACAAAGGATTATTCTTCCTTATCCCAATCCAAAAGGAGTTGAGTGAGCGACCTAGGGTGGCGTAGGACATCTGGACTAAAAACCTTCCAACTACCTACAAGCACCACCACTCATTCAAGTATTTGTGTTTGGTGGTTTGAAGATATAGGCCCAAATATGAGATTTATTTGTACAAACTGGCTAGCTTCTTCCATCTAACATTAGGCCTCAACTTCCTTCTTGATTCACATCCTCTCCTCCTCTTGTTATCATGGGTAATGAACTTGGTCTTTCTCCCACGAGCTCAATTCCTTCCTCGTCTACTCCTTATCGCCTCTGTACTAGCCAGGTACTCCATGAACATCATCTCATCTAATTGCCACATCACTCTCGTTGTAGAAACTCTCTTCCATACCTCCATTTCTTGAAGTATCATCCCACTATGCTAACTATTGTCTTTTCAGTGTAACTACTATCTGTATCGACCAACAACAAGATGTATGCAAACTGATGTACAAATGGGGGGATACGACCATTATGATGATGCATGGGCGGCTGACATCCCCACATGGGAGTTCCCAGCCCCTATAGTTGTCACCCCATATGACAAGGATATGTCATGCATGGATAGATGTGTTATGATGTCCCTAAGTTCACCTGGGCCCAACTCCCTCTGCTTCCACCATTCATCTCAAGTCTCTTGATCTAATAGCACATTAATCCGGTAGTCTTACACAACATTGAATTTCCTTCTAACGTGGATTGGTATGATAGTTGAGTTACCTCGAATGACTTGACCCACTTTTGAAAGGCTGAAGGAGAGACGCCAATTGGTCAAGACTTTTTCCATAGGTGTTCCATTTATTATCTTATTTAAGGTGACGATTAGAATGTAAGAGTCAGCTTCAAATATTAGAGCTTCATGGTCATGGCCCTTAGACCTGTGAGGAGTCTGAATAATTCCACTCCATTTTTGGAGTTGTGCTCGAGTCTGGAGTTGAAGATTCCCTAGATTTGTCTTGATGAGTATTGGAATATCCTCCCTACCCCGACTAGGCATGTTTTACCTTTTGATGCACCATCGAAATTCAATTTCACAAATCCAGTTGAAGGTGGATCCCATTTCAAACGAATATGAGTTCTTGGTGGGCTTGGTTTCACTGATGTGCTTTGCTTCTTACATAGTCCCAATTGTGAATTTTTTATATATCTACTTATTCTTCCATTGGGAGCCAATCCTTCTCTACCCAGGTTGTAGTTACAATTGTTTCTAGTATGTTGGATTGGATACCCTACCATACATGTTCGACGTTGAGTTGATGTTGATTAAAAATATTTTTTCCCTCTCCTTACAGATATTTCAAAGTAGGAAACTCAAGAAGGAGGTCCATATCCTGTTGAGTATGGGATTTATGTATTGTTTTTTTCTCCATTCCTCAATTGTTTTGTTGATATATTGTCAGTCATTTTTCTAGGTTATGAATAGAGTTTCTCCCCTATCCCAAATATAAGAGGTTACTTGGAAGGAATTAAAGAGATTGTTCAACATCTCCCCTTCTTTGTAGCACATCAGGCAGATTGATGGGACTTCATTGATCCATATTATTTTCAGAATGAAATGTAAGAAGAGATATTACAATGAAATACTCATGAAAATTGTCAGAAACGAAGAAATACAACAATACATGATTTCTATTAATGAAAGTATTATAAAGAGACTGCAAAAATACAGAGTGAAGACTCACTATAATGGTGACATATTTATCTCTGAGAAGAGATGTGATGGCTATGCTCATTCACTAGAAGATCATTACAATGAGGCTATCAAGGCATTTTTATGATAACATGAATTCCAAAACCTTACACATCTGAAAACCTAACCTTAGGAGATGAAACGCCAAAAGTCATGTGGGCCTTGTTGGGTTAAGTTAGTGCATTAACTTCCTGGGGTCGTAACTTTTGCATACGATATTTGTTTTAGGCATGTGATATTTCGTTGGAAAGGTATTTTCGATAAATACACATTATTCCATCAAACTCTGACTCCATCTACATTTTTACTGTGGAAAGCCAAAAAAAAATGTTTAGAGCCCCAAAACGACCTTGGATGTATCGAAAGATGTATTGACATGAAAACTTCCAAAATAAGCCAGTTGGAATAGGTGGGTGGTGACCAATATCCACCTAGATGTTTTGTAGGGATTCAGGACAACCCCATAAGTGTAGAACCAAGAATTACAAAGAAATGTCCCCATTACAGAGAAACGAGTTGAACTGGAAATTGTCCAGATGAGCTAGTTGAAATATGGAACAGGTGGGTGGCAACCAATATCCACCTGGATCAATCCGACCCCCTTAGGAAGAAATGGTATCCATTGCATTGAGTGCCCGGGGAAGAGGGGAGAGCATTTTCTGAATTTGAATCTTGGTGAGTTGCGTGCCTTATTAGATAATTTGCACTACTTGGTCTATGGAAGGATGTCACAAACTTGTTGTTGGCAGGGTTGAAACTGTTCCACCAACCTGTTGTATCTAGGTTTGACGGGGCATTATATAGGTACCATTGTATGTGAAGAAACAATATCCTCTTTCTCTGTGGAAATCTTTTTTTGCTGGATAGAAGGTGTTGAGGCTGCAGTGGTTGTAGTTGCCTTATGTGCATCCTTTGAACAAACTGTGAAGATGATGAATTTTGTAGTATGAGAGATTACCTTGTAGAATTATTTTGGTGGAAAAGTAGTTGGAACTACCTCTGGTATCCTATCAAGATGACCTCCCAGAGTAATAATGGCACTACGATGTCTAGACTCATAAACATCATGACATTTTCACATATATGGTTGGACCAAAACAACATCACATATATCAAGAGGGGAAACATTACACACTACCTCATCCTTGAAGGGTTAGATGCCATAGGATAGGAGACACTTATGGATGACACGAAGATCACATCCCTGGTGAAGCCACCTAATGTTGTATGGCTATGAGTGTGGTGTTGTCGAAAACCCCAACTGCTTGATGACCTTAGCTGACATGAGGTTCTTATGGTTGTCGTTATCAACAATGAAATGCAACGGGGTCCCCTTCACCCAGATCTGTGAATGGAAGATGTGCTCCCCATATTTAGGATCTACCAGTTCTTCTGGTTGAATTGTTGCGGTCTCCATAGCAGCAATGGGGTCTTCGTCAATGATCTGTCTGTTTTCAACACTTTCTGGATCGGATTCTGAATCAAGATTCGACTCCGTGTCTTTGACCTTGGCCACCAATGATTGTCTTGAGTGACATTCATCGATGTTGTGTCAAGGGATTTTATGGAAGTCACACCACTTCCCAGTGTCATTATTTTTCTTTCCTTTACCCTTCTTGTCCTGTGTATTGGATTGTTTGTCTAGAGGTTGTTGGTTAGGGTTTTTTTTACGATTATTTGGTTGTTGTGGATTTCTAGACTTGAATTCCCATTTGTTTTGGTGCCTAAATTTCTGCTCGATTTTGACAGCGTATCGATAGGTAGCTCCCAAAAATTACCTACCTATGCATACATGGCATTGGCCTTTCTACTTACACAATTTTCCAATTTATTGTTGAAACTCTCTCTTAAAAAACCATTTTTTGGAGCATGTACGTGCCTTGTTGCACTACTTCCCATGTACACACACTAGATGCATACTATACAAATCATGTATATATGCGATATGCATACTAGAAAGCTCGCGTTTACCTCTAAAAGTTGCAAAAAATGAAAAGATGCAAGGAATTCGACAGAGTTTAGAGGCTATTGGAGGTTTCCCAACCATTTTACCAATTGTATCCCATCCCCAAACCGAATAATTATCCCTTTTTCATATAAAAGGAGGTCTTGGGGTCTCATTCCAACATCAAGAAAGAGAACAAAGAAACTATGTCCAAATAAATTCTCCTTCTAGCCCAAGTTTTGCAGCCCTTTCTGAGATTTGGCCTCAGCATTCCTGTAACACACCCATGACGTGGCATAAAAATTTCATTCTCCTTTAATAATCAAATCCTCTATCCATGGTATCTAATTTGGAAATCGGGGCCTAGCACCTCCTTTTTCGGTGAGCATCGCACATGACCACGGGTTATGACCGAATGACAAGGCCACAGACACTTATTTCGACGCTTCGGAACTTCGGGCTTCGGGAGTTTTTGATTCATCACATGCTACTTCCTCTGAACTCCAAAGTGGAGAAGTTCTGAACTGGCATGAAGGGATAAACAATGCCTACTCACCCTCAAGATCAATGACCCTCAATGACTTTGGGTCTCTGGGATTCGATGGAATTTGAAACACCTCCTCTTAAGACCTCTGGAGTATTAATCCTCCAAAGTGCACCATCCGACGCAGTGTGTCCTCGGGGAGTTCATTAGTCCTTATTCACTTCGGGACTTCGGCGGTCGAGAATCCCAGACGCTCGCACAACCTTTCCTCCTGAAGTAATCCATACTTGGATTTCTAGATCAAACTCCACGAATCCTTTGTAAATCAATGACTTAGTTTCATTTCGAGACTTTGACATTCGAAAGCTTCCAAATTTTCTGCCTCCTTTTTCTCCCAGAGCATTTTCTTCCAAAGTTAAGGATCATATGCCACGCGTCCTTCCAAATCAATGGTCCTAGTTTACTTCAGGGCTTTGGTGTTTGGGAATTTCTACCTCTCCACACTCACTTTCTCCTGAAATTTTTTCACCTAAAGTTAACTATTTATCGACGCGTGTCTCCCATGAATCGATGACTCCAAATCACTTTGACTTTTCAGGCTTCAGGAGTTTCAAATAATCCAATGCCTTTCACCTATGAAGTAGCTATCTCTCGAAATGGAATATCTACTGACACCTATCCTCAGCTAACGGACAACTTATATGAACTCCAACTCTCAGGCCTTCGGGAGTTCTTGCTCAACATATCCCGTTTTCTCCTGGACTGATTTTACTCAAAGTCGATGATTTGTCGACACATGTCTCCCACAGATCGATGGTTGCAAATAAATTCATCTCTTCAGGCTTCAAGAGGTTCAACCTCTCCAAACTCTCTCTCTCCCTGAGTGATTACACCCGAAGTCGATGATCTTCCGACATGTGTCCTTTCTCTCAGATTGACGATACATAAGGACTCTGGTACTCCATGGATTTCCAAAGGGACTCATGTCTATCCACCTAACAAATTTTCTAGGTCTGACGATCATGATCCGACCAATACCAATGCGCTCGTCGATCGACAGTTCACATTGATTGTGGGGCCCCAACATGCACAATCCTTATCATATACATCAACCTCTGCAATATGAAAGGTACTCATCCAACTTGTCTTAACCGGAGTCGTTGATCTTCCAGCCCAATGAGATCAATGATGTTGGTGAATTGGGGGCCGTGAACTAGTGCATCCGCTAACTTCACCTTCACACTCCTCAATGATTCTCCACCATCGATCTTCGCAACGTAGACCAATGGTTCATAGTGATTACAGGGTCCAACCTCCGCAATCTGGGAGGTGCTCTCCCGAATTTAGTCTAATCCTGGTCATTGATCTTCCAACCCGACGAGATCAACGATGTTGGTGAATTGCGGGTCACGAACCAGCACATCCGCTAATTTCACCTTCACACTCTCCAATGACTTCCAACCATCGATTTCATTGAGTGGCTGGTGTTTACTTCGTTAAATCCAGTGGTATTTGATTTGATCTGACAATCAATATGGATTCTCCTCCTGTTAAATGAATTTCATCCATCTATGTTGTCAGATTCTTAAGTCATCTACAGTTCTTGTTACTCCAGTAGTTCGGGTAACTTGACTATCGTGAAATTTGACATCTTCAATATTTGAGCTCTCGAGGTTCTAAAACCTTCATGAGCTAACTCCCTTAGCACAGGGTTCCTAGACCCAGGTCACATGGACCTTCAGATGGCTCTTGGACTATTAACCCCACTCTTAGTCAGGTTTTTGGTGAAGTACTTAGGCGTGAATTCAAGTCTCTTAGACTAATGGTCTGAATTTAATGCCTCCCTAACTTGCACAACTTCAATATCCGAAACAGGTAGAGGTAAACTCATGAGGTTACCAAAACAGGAGCAGAGCCAAGAGGTTTTCTCTGAATCTAGAAATGTGCTAAAATTCATGGGGAAACGCCTTTGACGAATTGAATTGGCGCATATGGAAATCAAGCAGAAGCCTAAATTCTCAAGGGAACAAACACATACTTATAACTTAACCATTTCAATATAGAAACCATTTATAGACACATAAATACACACATACATTTATTATATCCAATTCAAAGAACAAGGCATGAAAACACTTATCAGAACCATAAGGCATGATGCGACTACTAAAAGGGGTGCTTGTTTCTACCCAACCATAGGCTTAGTCACTCCTAATGGATTTACTGATGGCCACCCTCGAGCTTAGACCACGATGATTTGATATTCAATCTCTTTCTTCCATATCAACGAAAGTTAGGGATGAAGGTTACTCACCTTCTCCCGGTACAGAAATATATAGGGATGAAGGTTGTTCTCCTTCTCCCAGTACAAAAATAGATATGGACGAAGGTTACTCTCATTCTCCCGACTCAGTCTTTATTTTTCTGCGATCAAAACTCACTTTCCCCTTTCATTCCTTCCTCGTACCCAAGAGCTTCAGATCTCATTTCTGCACTCTTCGCAGGTCTTCCTCTGCCCACCACGCTACATTTCTTGCCTTCCTCTGCACAATTGTGTGTGTCTCTAATTCTCAGTCCATGGTAAGGTATGGAAGCCTTACATATGGGGGGTTTTCCCCATCCCCTCATTAAATCTTGAGGATGTCTTACCACCTACCATCTTGACTGTAATTCATTCATGGGTTAGAGGGTTGTTATGATCCTGAACAATTAAATCTATCAAAGTATTGTATCGGTGGAGGTTAATGCAACCATTCCTGGTCCCCTCCACCACCTTTTCATAGCATTCATGGTCTCTTCTTAGCACATCCCCTTTCCAACATTCATGCAACATGTATCCATTTTCTATTAAAATAACATAATTTACATTCATCGACCTTTTATACAAAGGTACATTAAATCAAACATTCACACCTTTGAGTTTTCCATAGTTCCTTGGCCAATATAGTTATAATTAAAAACTGGGGGAAACAAGGTGTTACAACTCCCTTCCCCTTAAAGGAACATCGTCCTTGATGTTCTATCTATCAATATGATATGTATATACATGAGTAAACAAAATCAGATATTTCTGTCTCATTGCATCTTCCATTTCTCACGTAGCCTCATCTAGACCAAAGTGTTTCCACTGCACCTTGACCTATGCAATGGTTTCATTCCTGAGTGAGGTTTCCTTTCTGTCTAGTATGCATTGGGGTTCTGGCAGGAATTCTCCCTCCAAGTAAGTTAGATCAATGTCCAAGTCTTTTGACTTGGACATTTGATCATGAAAATGTCTAAAATTTGCATCCTCCATCTTGATTGCCTTCAACCAATTCAATTAAATGTCACTGATTCCTAGTTACCTGAAATTGTAGACAGTTACTAGTGTGTAAATTCATATGGCACTTTGTTTGGAACCTCATATGACACTTCATACGCCACCTCATACGACACTTCATATGACACCTCTGTGTTAAATACATTTTTACCTCCTCGAATGGATAGCCTGCAATATTGAAATGGTTTTGACAATTAGAATGATTAAGAGCAGAGGCATAATGTTCCATTGTTATTTATTTTTCCACCATTCTCACTCAATCCTCTTGCATAGAACATGTAATGTCAATCCTACAATGAACAACCTGTAACAAAAATAAACCAATAGAGTGGTCTGTTAAGGACATGTACAACAATTTAAAGCACAAATGAGATTTAGCATTTCAAAATAAAATGACTGCTGATGTAATAACCTGTATCATGAAAATAATACATTTTTTTTTTAAATATTTACTTCTCTAGGCAATTATCATTTGTCAACTCATGAACCCCTTCCCCACACCTAAGTATTGTGACACCTCGCAATCAAAAGTATAGGAAACCAATCAGTTCTCCCGATAGCCGAAGATTTAAAATTTGTAAAGTGTAAAGATAAATGTCACATATTGGTCTGACGAGACGGTTAGAAGATGGCCCCACCTATAGGATAAGAGATCCTATATACAGATAAGAAGAGGTAGGCAAGATAGTTTCACGATAGTCTCAGAGTTAGTTCCCAATGGAAAGTTTATGGATTTCATTAACCTTAGCTTAACCATACATAATTCATGTCATATCTGTCTACAAGTAATGCCATACATGAGGACAAGTTTAAATTTATTATTTATTTTTTGTGAGATTACCATCCTCGCTAGGTAGAATGCCCTGCTGCCAGAAATCCTGTTCAGTACCCCATCGGGTTTACCTAGTCATACCACAAGCCGGTACCCACTGTCAGCAGACCTGTTCAGTATTCTGAAGGGTTAGCCTTTTACACCCTCAAAGACTGGCCCTCCATCATTTAATATATTAGTATAAGATTTCTTTATGCAAGAAGATGGGGGGACAACTCCGAAAACAACTTTTTTCTCTTTTTTTTTTTTTTTTTTAATTGGGATGGTATTTATGTTAGAGGATGACTTTCCGTTATATTCCTTAGCGATTGTCCTGATGTAATGGGTACTTAAGTGGACATGGCCTATCTAAATATATGATATAATCAAGCTATTTAGTGTGTAGTGGATGGTACCATTGAGAAAGAACAAAAAGGTATCTCTAGGCTCAACTCACTTTCTTATTTTGTAAGTTATTGTGATGTTTCCATGACTAACCGCTAATCATACCTCCTTGTTACCTTTTAATAAAGATACTTTACTCACTTACTCAAGTTTCTTGGGAAAAATGTACGAGAGACCTCTAAGCTTGATGGTTGCGGTATCACTTCCTTATAAGGACTCCTTCGAGTCCTTCCTTACAGGTATATCTACACAGGAGGAAATCATTATCATGGTTTGCAATCTTCAGCATGGGTGTATGGGTCAGGAGGTATTTAAGTTCCTGAAATATTTCTTCACATTTTGTTGTCCAAGTGAATTTAACCCCCCTTTTCTGAAAGGCAGTTATTGGACAACCAATCTTCGAAAACCCTTTTATGAACCTTCGATAGTATCAAGCTAAGCCCATGAAGGATCTGATATCAGATACATCCTTTTGGGTAGGCCATTCAATAATATATCTGATCTTGTCAGGGTCTACTACCACCCCTTCTTTAGAAGTAACATGGCCTAAGTAATGGACTTGCTTCTGGAAAAAGTCATACTTGATAAACGTAGCGTAGATCTAATGCTCTCTTAATACTTGAAGTACGAGTATAAGATGTTCTTCGTGATCATCTCTGTTCTTGGAGTATATTAGGATATCATCAATGAAAACTAATACAAATTTGTCCAGAAATTTGCTCAGTAATTCATCAAGCACATAAAAGTGGTGGGGGCATTGGTTAACCCAAATGGCACCACCACAAATTCATAATGACCATACCTTGTTGGGAAGGTTGTTTTGTGGATGTCTTCATCCTTAATTCAGACTTGATGGTATCCAAACCTTAAGTCAATCTTCGAGAAAATGGAAGCACCTCCGAATTGGTTGAACAAGTCATCGATTCTTGGTAAGAGGTACTTGTTCTTTATGGTTGTCTTATTGAGTTTTCTATAATCTATGCATAGTCGGAGTGTTTCATCTTTCTTTTTCCCAAATAAGACGGGTGTTGGTCCCGTGATATGATTGATTTCATGACATTAATTAGATCCTTTTTGCCGAATGTGTATATGCATTTTTCTTGTTTTGAAGAGTTTTTGAAGAGCTTTTGTGTCAAATCACTATGATTCACACCAGGGATGCATAATTCATGTTTTGCAATGATTTTGAGTTTAAATATGTATGTTTTTATGATCCTAGGAAACTAATTCACGTTTTGTGTGTCACAGGGAAAAATCACGGCTTGTTTTTGCATTTGACACTCCATCTGGTACTCCATCTGTTACTCAGTCTGGTACTCCATTCGACACTCTGTCTGGCACTCCATCCCGTAGAAAAACTAAGGGTGATTTAGCGGTTAGCATATTGGCGGCCAATGATGGGTGAATCGTAGACATGGGTTTTTCTTGTGCTCATGGCCTCTAGCTACTAAACTCTTGACAACTTGATTTGGGTTGTTATGTTGGGCGATTATTGGCTCGCCTTATTTCTAGAAGCCACCGACAGTTAGAGTGAATTAAATGTTATTTTTTGTTTTTAGAGAAGGTCGACCCTTCGAGTGGAAGACCTATCAATTTTTAAACTTATAAATACCACCTCGGTGGTCATATAATTGTTAAGAAGTAGAGAGTTGGAGAAAAAGACAATTTTAGCTATGTTTTGTTATTTTTATTTTGCTAAGACTGTGTAAAGACTACGTTTTTTCTTTTAATGGTGAATTCGTGTTGTTGAAGCTCGTGGTTCACCTTTGAAGAGTAATCATGACTTGTTGGAGGGGAACCAACAGTCTGGGTGACTATCTAATGAATTTTCTTGTGAATTGAATAGTGTAGTTGTCTTTTTATTTATTTTTCTGTACATGAGTTGTCATTTTGCTTCTTTCTTGTATAAATTGTTGTTTATGATTTAATTGGTTTAATTTAGTTTTGTGGGTTATTATGAAGAATCTTGTTAATATGCAATGACTCTTTAGTTAGTAGAATCCATCTTGCAAGTTTAGATACTAACCCCATGTATAGTAGATGATAAATAAGTTTTCTTGTATGATGAAATAGATGATAAAAACAGAGTTTTAAAATAGAGTTTTTAATTCATGATTTCTTTGATAGGGTTTCAGTGGATGGATAGTCATTAGCCTTTAGTTTTCAATTCCAATTTGTCTATTTAGTTTCTACTTAGCTTTTACTATTTAATTTTCCATTTATTTTTCTCATTTGCTTTCTTGTCATATGCTGAAGTAGTGTTTAATTTATGTTTATGAGTATTTCCTCTTTTTGCAAATTGAATTGTCAAAATAGAACTATTTTAGTTTACTTCATGAAATTTCTTTCTCATATCTATGTTGCAATTTCAATTCAAAGTGGATTATTGAGTTTAGTATAGTATGAGTTTGCTTAAGTAGTATAGAGTGCAATTGAATTTACTAGAATAGTATCTTTATATTGTTGATGATTAATGTATGATTGAATAATCACATGGACATGCAGGATAGTTGATGTTGTTTCCATAATGGATAAGTTCTCACTAGATTGCCTAATTCACACTTTTCACTTTTCTATCGAAATCAATATCGATTTTATCCCTCTTGAATTATGCTTCATTGTTAAATTCCATCATGAAATATAAGACACTGGAGACACAACCATCAACACTATATTTGAGTTTTCATAGATTAGAAGATAGTTTGCTTTCATAGGTTAGAAGATAGTTTCCTTTCTTTCATATATTAGTAGATAATTTCCTTTCTTTTGTAGGATAGATAGTCTTCTTTCTTTGGTAGATTAAAGAGTAGTTTTCTTATCATAGATTAAATATTAGTTGTTAATTCCTCTTGCTTTTAATTTAGTAGTTTTCCCTTCATAAATTAGAAATAGTTGTGAAGTTTAATTTAAGAATAGAGTTCACTTTCTTTCTTAGAGATTAATTAGTTGCTTATTGATTAGTTTACCTTTTGTAGAAGTTATCATAGGTTAGTTACTTGTTTGCTTTCTTGTTTACCTGCTTTAATAGAGTAGTTGTTTGCTTGTTTATTTACTTGCTTTCATAGGATAGTTACCTATTGAATTTGAGTAGGTTAATTAAAAGTAGTTTGTTGTTGTTATTGGTTATTAGGTAGATAGTTTTCTTTTGCTTATTGTTATGATTGAAATAGTTTTCTTTAAGTAGGGTTTTCATTTGCTTTCTTAGAACTATCCATCGATAATTTGTTCAAAGGTTACTTAGGGTACATAGTTTGAGTTTCTTAGTAGGGTTTGATCATTAGTAGTATTTTATTGAATATATTAGCCCTTAGATAGCTACTTCCTTAGTTAGACTATACTACCTCTAGCCCTTCTACCTTGGCATACTCTAAGTTTACTTACCCCGGGTTAACAATTTAATTGAGGGTTTTTAGTGTGTTTTTGGTGCATATAGAACACCCATCATTTTTGGCACCGTTATCGAGGAGTTGTCTCAAGGTAGGAAATAGTTATGAATTAGATCATTTTCAAACCTTAGCATTAGATTGGTGGCAGGGGAAATTTAAGACGAGAGGTAATAACCTGTGAATCTACTATTGCAGGCTCCCCCAAACCCAATGGTAGTTTTTCTTTTTTGTTTTATTTCATGAATAGACCTAGAGACCCAAAAGGTAGATAGATTAAATCTAAATTAGATCTTTCAACCAAGGTTCCTTCTGACCTTTTTGGGGGAAGGAACATTCCACTCATAAATTCCATAGAACGATACCAAAAAACAAGAGCTAGATCAACCCAAAGAGTTAAAGTAGTCTCCAAAGAGACTAAGACAAGGAGCACTATAGAACAGAAAATTGAAGCATCAGTAATAGTGGAAAAAGAGGCAAGACCACTCAATCCTTCTACAGAACCAAACAATACAACCTTTTCTTTTACACCACCACAAGGAGATCCTAAATTTGAAGACATTGTATACCCTGAACAGGTGAATATTTTGTTTGGTAGTTCAACCAACTTAATTATCTCTCAAATTGACATAGAAAATTTGGCACTAGTAATCTTAACCGGCTCAAGTAGAGTCCTAGACAACCAAGCAGTAGGAAGACCTTTCCATCAGAGGGAAACCTTGCTTTTTTAAAATATAAAACCACCTAGATACACTCTTTTTGGAAAGAAAACTAGTATGGATGATCAGGGGGATCACAACAATGTAAGACATAGGGAGGAAGAAGAGTTTCAAAACCAAAACGAAACTACCTTCGGGTTTCCAATTTCGGGCACCACCCCAAATGTCAATATGGAGAATATTCCTTTCTCAGCACTGCCCACCTTTTATGGAAAAAGTAGTGAAGATCCAGATACCTTCGTATTTGAATTCAACATCTTGTGTAGAAGCTACAACTACCTACAAGATGCCCAGAAACTAAAACTCTTTCCTGCCAGCCTCAAGGACTCTGCACTAATATGGTTCATGGGGTTGGGAGAATCCAATATTTGGTCTTGAATCCATTAAAGATATCTTTATTAAAAAGTACCAAGACTGCTACAAAACCAAGGAGTCTCATAATGACATCTATAAAAACCAACAATTAGAAGACGAGACCCTCGAGGATTATATGGAACGATTTGGTTATATCTCCCAGAAATCAAATTACCATGACCTCCCAGAGGATGTAGTTAGGGATCTTTTCCTTAAGGGAATTTCAGAAGAATACCTAGAGATGCTTAACCTGATGGAATTAGGTGACATCTCTCATAAAACAAAATCTGAAATATGTGAAATGTGTAAGAATTACTCAAGGAGTAGAGCTAAAACAGGGAAGAATGTTCGGGACCCTTATAATAGAAACTTAAAACCAGTTAGTTCAGGTGGTATCAAAAGAGCCGAGATAGGGAACCTTTTAGAGAACTTCAAGATAGATATCTTAAGCACAATAGGTTCCCAGTTTGACACCCTAAAAATTAAAAAGAAACAGGATGAGAAAAATGCAACAATGAGCATACATTGCCCAAGATGCAGGAGGAAGCATTCCTTAAGGGAATTCCCATTAGATAACATTGTAGTTTGTGTCTTTTGCACGAAGGACCACTCAACTAGTTTTTTATCCATATATAGGATTGGGGATGGGAAATCCTCTTATGCACCTAAGAGGCCATGGCAGCCTAGGAACTAGCCCACATACCTAGATCTACAATCTCAAGTTCCACCCTATTATCAACAACAACAACAATGGAACTCACCAAGTTGGAAAAATTGGTCTACACAGTACCAACATCCTTGGCTTCAAGGATGGAGAAGAGGGAATAACTAAGGAAACCCTCAAGCTCCACATGTCCCTATGTCCAACCATCCTTATCCTCAGTTTCCACCAAACACTCTACAACTTCTACCAGGTTTTGTTCCACCACCTTTACCTCCTATTCCACAACAACAACTGCTACAATATCAGAATGCAAGCTCCTCGAGACCAAAATTATTACCTTTACAACCAATGCCCAATACCAATAATAGTCCCACTCAACCTCTTCATAATGTTGATATGTAGGCCTTCCCGACATATGTCATTACTCCTGTTCCATTACAGGAGATTCAACTAAGATCAGGAAAAGTTTTGGATAGGTAGAGACCTTCAGTAGTCATCTAGGAAGAAGAAGAAGAAGAAACCACCAAACAACCCATGGATGAAACTAGGTGGGATGATGTTATTATTCATAAGGAACAAGAACCCAAGATTCCCCAAAATGAACCTTCTCAAATTACGAAGGCCCCTCCTTATCCAGACAGATTAGTACTCGAGAAACTTACCACCCATCTAGAATTTGACATCTTGAATGAATTGAAGAATATTTGTGTCAATATTCCCTTGCTTCAAGCCATTAAGTATATTCCAATCTATAGTAAGGTGGTCAAATAATTGTGTATTAAGAAGCCAAGTAGGAACCAGAAGGATCCTCCAACAGTACATTTGATAGGAGAACTTTCTGAGTACATATCAGAGTAGTCGAAGCTAGCAAAATATGGGAACCATAGAAACCTCATAGTGACCATAACCATTAATGAGGTGTCCATTGGAAATACTCTCATAGACCTAGGGTTAGCCATCAATGTTATGACCGCTACTACCTTGGAGCAATTACAGTTAAAACCTCTTCTTAGACCTACTCGAACCATTTTGGAATTAGCAAATAAGACGAGGGTTATAACTGAAGGAATTTTGGATGACATCATAGTTACTTTAGCCTCATGAAAGTACCCAGTAGACTTCCTTGTTATCCACTCAAAGGATCCTTGTTACGCATTATTTTGGTCACCCTAATGATGTTTCTACAAGCATGTGTTAAAGCTCTCAAAAGGATCTTTTGCATAATAAAAGTAACTAGTTTATCTCTCTACAAAAGTTGTTTTTAGAAGGGCATCGCAGGCTAAGAGTAATACACACTATGGAAATGCTTGATTTCCATAGGCTTTCCTTAACCTTGCTTGTGGAATTTCTGCATGCTTCTCTATAGACAGGGTGCAGTGTTGTTTTAAGACTAACAAAAGGGATGAAGTTCACGAAGATTCTAGAAGGGAATCTTCTAGAATATGAGGTGGCATCCATATTGTTGGGATCCTACTTGATTCTTTGATTTGGTGGGATCATCCTAATCTATTTAACCATTTCTCCTTCTCCTATATAATTATGGATTTCTCATGGAAAGGTTTAAGAAAAAAGAAAGCAAGAACTTACGAAGGAATAGGCTGCAGATTGTGTGAAGAACTCTATTTTAATTGATGCTTGAAATCTCCATTCTTTCATAAATATATTGTGGGTCATCTTCATGCAAGTTTGAAGCAAGTGTGTGCATTGGAGCAAAGGGCCACTAAATGGGAACCTTGCAACATCAAGGCAGTTTGGTTGTATCTTCCACTTTTATTTAATATAATACGTTAGCATGTTTCTTTCCCATAAAATCATTCTCATTTTATTACATGACTCCTTGATCACATGTATAGGTTTTCATTGAACATACTATTGTTTCTTTCACTTTGGTTGGTTTGTGTTCCATTATAGGATCAATAACACAAGAACACCGGAGGGAACCAGGGACAACAAAGATATAAGGAAGTGATATTCAAAGGTATGTCATTCATCTCTTCTTTGATAGTAAATTCAATGATTAAACTTAGGGAAAGCGCCATGTCCTGACACATTTTGTTCTATATCTACGTGGATATAGGGATATTAGTTTAAGTCCACATTCACTGATTTATCCAATAAAAAAATTGGCGACTCCACTTTGCATGAGTTCTTGTATTTTACGGTATCATACTCTTGTGTGCTACTTTTGTGTATTTTTTTGTTGTTTGGTTTCGACCCCCAACTGCTTTCCTTGCGTTGTTCCTGGTTTCCATATGTCAGTGTCTTCACTACCCTACATTGGCTTCACTGATGGAGCTAGTCATAGTACTCAGAACTTAGCATCTGTTGCTTGGGAAATATATGCACCTACGAACAAATTAATCAGTCCACATGGTGTCTTCCTCGGTCGTGCAACTAACAATATCACGGAATATAGTGCAGTCATTGAATTGTTGACCAATGCTATTTCACTTGGAATCTGTCACCTAGTCGTATGACTTGATTCAAAACTAGTAGTACTACAGTTAAGTAATGTCTATGATATCGAGAATCATATTTTGTTAAGGGTATATTTACGAATTTGCCTCTTGGAACGTTATTTCGATTATATTGAATATCAACACATTCCTAGATGTCTAAATACATTAAAAGATGCATTAGCTAATTATGTATTACACAGACATTTGAGACATTTATAAATCCAAACAAATGTTGTACATAAAGCAAAGTAAGCCGATATAAACCTCATGTATATATATAACGATAATTGTTTTTTACAAAACATTTTTTTGTCCGAAGACCAAAAATATCAAAATTTGAAGCACATGGCTTCATATACAAAATATGATCAAGGATGTTTCTCACGATAACACACAACTTCTGGTGCCACCCTAAGGAGAATAAAACTAATAGAACCAGATATGCCTACATTATGGTGTTGATATCATCTCAGGATCTCGTCGATGGATAAATCTGGGACATCTGCTGTCAAACCCTCTAGGTTCTACTCGATCGCCTCATAGTCACCAGCATCCCATCCTGCTACCTCGACTGCTTCCCCTCGTCTTTGAATGGGGGATGTACCTAGAGGCCGGTGCAGTCTTACATCTGCAATATCAAAGAGTTTTTTATTAGTCCTCAGATTAAAAACACAAAAACATTTTATATTTCAAAATTTACAAAAACATTATAAAAACAAAAATGTGCTTCTTACCTACGTTCCCCCATTGAGAATCCTCGGGAAGAACCAAGTCTGGGTCACTTCTGAAATCCAAACTAGCATAGGCATAATCATTTACCATTAGTAGATGAGGCCCCAACCAATCAAAGAATACATCGTTGTATTTGACAATAGGGCCCGCCACATGCCGAGCCATGAGGTCGCACCATATTTTCATCCTTGGATATCGTGGGGCCGACATGCCCCACTCTATCTATAAAATCAAGTGAGGAACAATATCAAGTAATAAGGACACTAAAATGGATCTGTACCCAAATTGCTTTAGGTCACCTCTCTTGCACTTTATCAGTTGTTTCTTCATACTAAAAGAACCTCATCAGACCAGTTGAATATCCGAGGTTCCATACACTCCACTGCATATTGGAAGTAGCTCTGGAGGGCCATGTGAGGATATGCACTCCCCGTCATACATGCAATAGTGAAAAGGATAGTACATACGGGTAAATATCGAACACCCCTAATGGAAACCTTGCCCCTAGGTCTTTCGGCATCAGGATCACAATACCAGCGGACGTACTCACTCATCGGTAAACTGCCCCCTCTGCCGCCCGACAAAGTCACATGGGATCCATGGCATGATAACCCCATAAAAAAATAGATATATTCGATATCTAGGGAGAGTGTGTGGAATCCCAAATGGAACACATGTTGATCCACATCCCACATGTGGACCAAGTACTCAAGCAACCTCAGTTGGGCCTTCATGCCCTCGATCTTGAAAAATTTCAGGAGCCCACATTACCGAAGGGCATTAATTGTTCCCGGGTCATTCTCGACAATGATATCATCGTCCTCATGTTATTTCTCCCTCCACTTTAGTATTTTGAAAGTTGAAAACCTGCATAAGAGCCGTAGGGAGAAGTCAACACCCTTTTTTCACTTCCTTGCAAATTTTTATTGGTTAAACGCATCTAAAGAAATTTTGATTTTCGCCCGTCGTAGGTGAAGCTTTATGTGCAGTGCAGAAATTTTGTAGGTGAACCTACGGAAACCTATGGTTTCCACAGGGCCCGATATATGCCACCTGCAACGGCCCCTCTGCACACTTACCAGGCTAAAAACCGACTTAAAGACTATTTTTAAACCAGTGAAAAAGAAAATTGATCCATGGAAATGACAGAGGATCGAGATATTACCTTTCTAGCAGAAGTTGTTCGTCGAATGGTTGCTCCTATCTCCCACAATCGACAGAAGAAGTTTGAGGGAAAAAGGGTTTTTTTGGATAATTTTTGGGTAAAATGATAATGAAATGATAAAAAAAGGGTTTTCACCTATATTTATTTACTTTTTACTTTTTCATTGATATTTAATATTATTTTATTCATTCTTACCTAAAACCTAATGTTCTAATGGTATTGCGAGTTTTGTATTTTTTTGCGGATGAATCATCTTGGAGACTGAATGATGAAATACAGATACTTTTCTTAATTTGATTTTACGTTTTTCACATGTACAAATACTTTTTAGGTTTTTCAGCAAAACCCTTGAGCTTAGTCTTTGCTCGTTCCCGCGCTCATAAATCAATGCTAACGCAACTGAGTATACTTTTTTCGTCTTGTCGTACTCATCATGGTAACACTAAAAGAGAAACTCATGGAGTATCCTTTAAGCTCTTTTCACACTCTGTAAAAATGAAAATATTATCGAGCGACCTTGTTCTTTTCACACTCGTAAAAGTATTTGAAGCAAACATTTGATGGACGATAGTTTATCACTTTTTTGGTCTCATTTGTTAAGGTTTAAGCTATTATTGAGTTTCATTTCATTTCATTAGATAACAATAGTATAGATAGGATCACTGAGAAATACACAATCACAAGAGACACATCATTTATCCTGGGAAACCCTCATGGGGGAGAAAACCCAGCAAAAAATTCCTTAATATAGATAGCCAATACAATGCCAAGAGATAACTCAAACAATAATACAAATTCCTCTCCAATAAGTATGTCTCTCTCTCTCTCTTCATCTTCTCCAACTGTAGCTCCAAAACTTTTTCCTCAATGAACAAGTGAGTGTGTATCTAAATGAGGTGCTAGCCTCCTTATTTATACAACTCTGGCATGCGTGAATTGAAGTGTCTCTTCACTGGCAGGGCTGACTTCTTCTTCTGGGTGGTTATAACCAACTTTAATATATTATGGGGCCTCTTTAATATATTTTGGGGCCGACTTCTTATTCTTCCTATTACAATTATGTTTTGACCAATCCGCAAAAGGGGATTTGGTCTTTTACAATAGCTGACATGATCAATCCGCAATATGGTATTGATCTAATGAATAATACATCAATAATAATTATAATAGACTTTTAAGTTACATTATTTCAACATCATTAAAATAATTTACAAAAAAGGAACTGAGAGAGTTCTCTTTAAATGTTTTTCAGACTCTCTAAATATGAAAAACCTTGGAGCTTTATCTCTTTGGGCTCGTTAAACAAACATCAAAATACCCATTTGGGACTGAACCACTCCTTCTTAGGGTTCATTAAATATAATCCGAGGGACTCATCTGAAGGATGAGCTTACATCACCAAGCATATGGTATCCTCCTCAAGCTTTCATCAAAATAAAGAGGTACTCGCCAGAAATGGTGGGGGAAAATTTGGGAAAGAAATATGTCTCTGTATTTGTGTTAGTGGTAGTAATAGTCTCTCTTGAACATGACATCCCATTCATCTTTGAACCCGGGTTGGGAAATCCATGTGTCTCTTCCTTGACCTTCTACAAGTTCATATCTTGGGTCATCTTTGAGTCAATGCTACCAAGACCATTGCCGTGTCCTTCATATGTTCAAGAAAATTTCAACCTTGTGCAATCCCTCTATCAAGTCATCCATATGAAGTTATCAATTCCTACCATGTCGGCCTTCCCTGTGTTAGTTTCAAATCATTTTCATACTTTGATCTACCCTAAATCTATTACTTATTTCATGTCATTGATGGGGGATACATCAAGGCCCTCCTATGACGAGTCTTTTCCTGTCGAATTCAACTCATCATCTGGGAATGAGAGTTAGAAATCATTTAGTACCTTAGAGCCTGCATGCCTCAATGGTAGGTTTCTTCGCTTTTGACAGTCGATTCACATCATTGGTCCCTGATCGAGAGATTCCATTGAGTGTTCGATTTCATCTCATTTATTCACATTCGATGGATTGTACTGAAGTACTTTGGGAGTCATTGAAATCAATGGTGATTTCCCTCAAACTTGTTAACGGTTTTCATCAATGATCGGTAATCAAGTGGTTTCTACCATGTTCAACTTCAACACCTGTAATCGCATGGCTAGATTCAAGATGGCGGGATTGAAGACCCTGGATCTCATCATTTTGGTCCAAGTTGCGATGGAGTATTTATGATTTGTATTGACACATAGATCCACTTTGTATGTCTCGTGGCTATGTCCGATTTTGAGTTTTCTAAAACATAGATCCACAGTGTATTCCTGGTGGTTATGTAGAATCTTGATGATATGGATCCACAATGTATGATTAGTGGCCATGAATAAGATTCATGATTTAAATCACTTGTAGTCTGAGTATGGGAATGCCTACCTCAGAAATGGTATAATATTGAGAAGATGCTTGGTTGTTTGTAGGTCTCGATTGGTGTGCTCCTTGTTTCTGACACACACACGCATTTTACAAAGTATTTCAACTGTCACAAGTTCCAACCTCATACTTTGGGGGGCATTCTGTTACACATTATTTTGGTCACCCTGGTGATGTTTCTACAAGCATGTGTTCAGGCTCTCAAAAGGATCTTTTGCATGAGAAAAGTAACTAGTTTCTCCCTCTACAAAACTTGTTTTTAGAAGGACTTTGCAGGCTAAGAGTAATACATAGTGCGAAAATTCTTGATTTCCATGGGCTGTCCTTAACCTAGATTGCAGAATTTCTATAGGCTACTCTATAGACAGGGTGCGACGATGTGTTAAGACTAAGAAAAGGGAAGAAGTTCATGAAGATTATAGAAGGGAATCTTCTAGAATATGAGGTGGCATCCATATGGTTGGGATCCTACTGACTTCTATGATTTGGTGGGATCATCCTAATCTCTTTAACCATTTATCCTTCTCCTATATAATGATGGATTTCTCATGGAAAAGGTTAATAAAAAAGAAATCAAGATCAAGTAGGGAACTTACGAAGGAATAGGTTGAAATCTGTTTCAATTGATGCTTGAGATCTCCATTGTTTCATCAAGCTATTTTGGGTCACCTTCATGCAAGTTTGAAGCAAGTGTGTGTGTTGGAGAAAATGCCCACTAAAAGGGAACCTTGCAACATCAAGACAGTTTGGTTGTATCTTCCACTATTACTTAATATAATACGATGGGATGTTTCTTTCCCATAAAATCATTCTCATTTTATTACATGACTTCTTGATCACATCTACAAGTTTTCATTGAACATATTATTGTTTCTTTCACTTTGGTTGGTTTGTGTTCCATTGCAGGATCAATAGCGCAAGAGCACCGGTGCGAAGCAGGGACAACAAAGATATAAGGAAGCGATATTCAAAGGTATGTCATTCATCTCTTCTTTGATAGTAAATTCAATTATTAAACTTAGGGAAAGTGCCATGTCTTGTCTTGTTTTGTTATAGATCTAGGTGGATCTAGGGAGATCAATTTATGTATGCATTCACCAATTTATCTAATAACAATCCTACCAAAGGCCATCTCGTCATTTTGGGAAGACCTTGGCTAGCCACAGCCAATGCATTTATTGGATGTAGAGAGGGAGAAATGACCATCTCAAATGGACATTCTATCCAGAAGCTCACCATCTACCCTCCATCTCAACCTATCATGGAGAATCTGTGGTGGCTTGAGTGTCCATATGCGAATGAGTATTGGGAAGAACACGTATTTCCAAGTGACCATACCTGGGCACTTTAGGAGCACACAATGGAAAATGTATTGAACCAGTTCATTTTTGCTATCACATGTGTTGATTTTCCACAATTGTTTCCCCAATTTGAGTACATGTTTGGGGAAGAATTTAAGGAACAATTAGACCCATCCAATTTGTATTCGACCTTTTTCATATTCAAGATAGATGAATCTTCCACATCTTATACTATGCCCTATGAGATTAGTCCAGGGAAAGTTTTACATATAAACTTCGGGCTAGATGCATACCAACAAAAACAGTTAGTAAGTATCCTTAAAGAACAATCAGGAGAATTTGTTTGGGAATACAATGACATGAAGAGTATACACCCTGACACATGCATCCATCAAATATATACCTAGGGTGAAGTAACACTTTTTAGGTAACCCCAGAGAAGGATGAACCCAACACTCAAATATATAGTAAAAGAGGAGATCCAAAAGTTATTACATGTCGGATTTATTTATCCCATCTCCGACAATAAGTTGGTATCCCCGCTTGTAGTGGTTCCAAATAAAGTGACCAGGAAATGGACAATTTGTGTTGATTTCTGGTAACTCAACAAAGCCACTCTAAAAGATTACTTTCCTCTTCCTTTCATTGACCAAGTTCTAGATACCTTGTCTGGAAAGAAGTATTTCTCCTTTTTAGATGGGTACAATGGGTACAATCAAATTATCATAGCACCCGAGGACTAGGACAAGACTACCTTTACTTGTCCTTGGGGCACATATGCCTATAGGGTTTTACCATTTGGATTGTGTAATGCTCCTGCCACATTTCAACGAGCAGTATTAGGGATATTTTCTGATCTTATTCATGAATGTGTGGAGGTCTACATGGATGAATTCATAGTTTATTGCAACACTTACCAGGAAGCCTTAGACAACTTAGAAAAAGTCCTTATCATATGTCAATAAATGAACCTATCTCTAAGTCATGAAAAATGTAAAATGTTGTTAACTGAAGGAGTGGTTCTAGGACATCATGTTTCATCTGAAGGGATAAAAGTCGATCCTGCAAAGATTGAGGTCATCGTCAGAATTCCACCCCACAAGACTCATAAAGAGGTGAGAAGATTTCTTGGACATGCCGGATACTACCGATAGTTTATTGAAAATTTTACAAAGATTGTTGCACCCGTGTTTGGATTGTTAATAAAGGATGTTGATTTTGTTTGGACTGAGAAATGTCAAACTGCCTTTGAAACCCTGGAAGCTAAGTTGTCTATGGCACCAGTTCTTAGAGGGCCCAACTGGACTCTCCCATTTCACATATCTACTTATGCCTCTAACACCACAATAGGAGGAGTATTAGGGAAGAAATAGGACCAACAATCCTATGCCATTTATTTTGTGAGAAAGAACTTGTCTCATGTCGAGATAAACTACACAGTTACCGAGAAGGAATTCTTGGCAATAGTTCATGCTATCTATAAGTTTCATCATTACATTAAAATTTACAAAGTATTTGTACATACATATCATTCCTCCATTACATTTATCATGAATAAACCCATAACTAATGGTCGAGTGACTAGGTGGCTCTTTCTATTGCAAGAGTTTAACATCACCGTGCTTGACTGACCAGGAAAGGATAATGTGGTAGTTGATTTTCTTTCACGAATAAAAAATGAGGATGATGATATCCTTGTAGATGATAGTTTCCTAGATGAGCACCTTTTTTCCCTCTCTGTAAATACTTCATGGTTTGCGGATATGGAAAACTATCTAGCTACTAGGAAGTTACCGTCTCATTTTTCACCTCATGAAAGGGGTAAAATAATTACGCAAAGTGCTAATTACTCTTACGTTGGTCATGACATTTTTATTATAGGTCCTGATTTGATTATTCGTAGATGTGTCCAAGAGGATGAGGTACCATAAATACTATGAAGTTGCCATGATGGACCATGTGGTGTCCATTTTTCTGACAGACATACAACATATAAGGTGTTACATTCATGATATTATTGGCCTATAATTTTCAAAGATGTTGCCAAGTATGTGAGGAGTGTGGATAGTTTCCAAAGGATAGGGAGACCTACGTCAGCTAACGAAATTCCCTTGCATGCCCAAGTTATGATAGAACCCTTCGAAAAATGGGCCCTTGACTTTGTAGGACCAATTTCACCCATTTCCCGTAAGAAGAACTATATTTTGTTTTGTATATACTATGTCACTAAGTGGGCAGAGGCAAAAGCCTTATTCAGGAAAACAAAAAAAATTGTTGTCGAATTCATTTACGAAGACATCTTTACCCATTTCGATGTCCCTCATGAAATTGTTACAGACCAGGGAACTCAATTCACTTCCAAGCCGATGAAAGAGCTAATAGAGAAATATGGGATTAAACACTGTAAATCTTCTCCATATCACCCGCAAGCTAATGGTCAAGTAGAATATAAAAACAAATTTCTAGAAGCAATAACTTACAAAAGAAGAAAGTGAGTTGAGCCTAGAGATAGCTTTCTATTCTTTCTCAATGGTACCATCCACTACACACTAAATAGCTTGATGATATCATATCTTTATATAGGCCATGTCCACTTAAGTACCCCTTACATTAGGACAATCACTAACAGGGATGATTTTAGGGGCTAAATTTCCCTCATGGGCTAATTTTCCATGGTTTTTCCAAAAACGAGATTCGCTATTTTAAAAATTGTTTGCCCAAATACAATAGGATAAAATTATTTTACCTTAAAAATCACCAAAATTTTATAAAAACTATATAAAATCCTTAGAAATTTGAATATTTTTACAAAAATATCGCCAATCATTTATAGTTGGCATATGAAGGACTAGTAAGATTTGCCAAGGTTTCTACATTTAAAAATAAATTTCCATCCTTAAAATCATCCCTATTCACTAAGGATTATAACGGAAAGTCATCCTCTAACATAAATACCATCCCAATTAAAAAAAAAAAGAGAGAGAGAAAATTTGTTTTCGGAGCTATCCCCCCATCTTCTTGCATAAAGAAATCTTATACTAAAATATTAAAAGAGGGAGGGCCAGTCTTTGAGGGTGTAAGAGGCTAACCCATCGAGATACTGAACAGGTCTGTTGGCAATGGGTATCAGCCTATGGTATGACTAGGTAAACCCATTGGGGTACTGAACATGCTTTCTTGTAGTGGGGCATTCTACCTAGAAAGGATGGTAATCTGACAAAAAATAAATAATAAATTTAAACTTGTCCTGATGTACCAAATTACTTGCAGACAAAGATGACATGAAGTATGTATGGTTAAGATAAGGTTAATGAACTCCATAAAATTTCCATTGGGAAATAAATCTGAGACTATATTGAAACTCTCTTTCCTACCTCTTCTTATCTATATATAGGATCTCTTATCATATAGGTGGGGCCATCTTCTAACCGTCTTGTTAGACCAATCTGTGAAATTTATCTTTACACTTTACAAACTATAAATCTTCAGCTATCGGGAGAACTAAATGGTTTCCTATAATTTTGATTGTGAGGTATCACAATACTTAGGTGTGGAGGAGCAGTTCACGAGTTGACTAATGATCATTTCCTAGAGAAGTAAATATTTAAAAAAAAAATTGTATTATTTTCATGATACAGGTTATTACATCAACATTCATTTTATTTTGAAATGCTAAATCTCCTATGTGCTTTAAATTGCTTTACATGTTCTTAACAGACCACTCTGTTGGTTTATTTTTGTTACAGGATATTCATTGTAGGATTGACATTACATGTTTTATGCAAGAGGATTGAGTGAGCATGGTGGCAAAATCAACAACAATGGAACATTATGCCTTTGCTCTTAATCATTGTGATTGTCAAAACCATTTCAATATTGCAGACTATCCATTATAGGAGGTAAAAATGTATTTAACACAGAGGTGTCATATGAAGTGTCATATGAGGTTTCATATGAAGTGTCGTATGAGGTGCCAAATGAAGTGCCATATGAATTAACACACCAGTAACTGCCCACAATTTCAGGTAACTAGGAATCAATGACATTTAATTGAATTGGTTGAAGGCGATCAAGATTAAGGATGCAAACTTTAGACATTTTCATGATCAAATGTCCAAGTCAAAAAACTTGGACATTGATCTAACTTCGCATCATTAAGATTTCCCCCAAAAAACGTGCCTTTGAATTCGAAATTCCTCACACATGGAAACTCGTGCACGCATGTGTGCAACCAAATTACACCGTAGGTGCATTCAAAAGTGGGATTGGGTTACCTATTATTCCAATTCACCTCTGCCATTTGCATTTTCACTTGTTTTAAGAACGCTCTCAACCTTTTTCTTTCATTCCTCTGTCCAAATTGTGCTCGGCCTTTGTTAAATTTGTGCCATTCCTTGACCTGATCACACCCTCTCTTTGTGAATTTCACCTCTGTTCATTTATTCACATCATCACGATGCCCCAGAGGTATGAACCCTCTTCCTACGCAGACCTTTTTTCCATTTCTGAGTTTGCATAGTGTAGGGAGGTATTTTTGCGTGTAGGATGGGGGCCATTTATATCCCACTTGCAGGTCCAAGACGATGGAATATCAATGCAATTTTCCATTGGTTTTGATGGGAAGACAACACGCGTGGGGTATCTTACCTTTGGGGTCTCAGAGGAATCCATTGTTGTAGCCACGAAGCTTCCAAGAGTGGGAGATAGATGGTTTAAAAACCACCAACTACTACGCTCAAGCTATAACAAGGTTTTTAAACCTAAATTCTAGAACATCTCCAGAGAAAAAGGATACTCCAAGGAATGGATAAAAGAGGAAATGATCAACCCTCTCATATTCATCACCAGGTTGATCACATGTGAAGGTAGATAAGCCACCTTTAAATACTGTCATTTCAAATTGTTAGCTCATTTTCAGTTCAATAAACTATTGAATTTTCCCTTCTACTTTCTAAAGAGATTGGATAAGATGTCCTCTCAAGTGAGGAAGAATATAACCAACCCCCACAATAGCCTCTTTCACCATGGCCTAATCAAACTCCTTGTTTTAGCCGAATTAGAAAAACAGGGGAAAACTTGGGATGAATTCATTTATCAATTTGCAAACCCTCACTTGACAATTAAGACTAGAAAAAAGACACTTGGTCTAAGGACTATTTATCCATCCAAGCCCCACTCTCCAAGGAATCCAAACCCTCCTACAAAAGCCATTTATTTACCAAAAAAATTCAAGAAGCTTATTGTTAACCCTCCGATGCCTTCAATATATCGTGATCCTACACCCAAAACGCTCCAAGAAGTAATTCAACAAGACTTTCCTACAGTTCCCACAAATAGGAGAGGAGCCAATCAGTTTGATAGAGGACCCTTTCAAAAGAGTACCTAAAGCACAAGAGGAAAATCTTATGAAAAATCCCTGACTACTTCAGACCCTATCCAAATGTCCTCCGATCTCGAGAGTCCTCACAAAAAACTTAGGGAAGTGTCTATAGATGAATTGAAGCCTCAAAGGAAGACAAAATCCAAACCTACTTCTCCTCATCAACCCCCTATTACTCCTACCTCACTGATGCCTACTCCAGATCCTAAGAATGATAGAATGTCCACATCTTTCAAAGGATCTAAGCCTTCCTCCATGATAATTGATTCTACTCCAGCAATTGAGAAGATACAAAAAGAGAATTTTTAGCTGCCGCAACAGTTGGTAGATAGGAAGACAATGGACAAACATCTTCACCATGATAATGTAGTCCTCCAAGAAAAAGTGAATTCCCTTCAAAGTTTGGTTGACGAGATGACCAAATCCAACTGCAACCTCAGGGAACAATTGAAGCAACACAAGAAGCATAAGTCAAAGTCTTCACAGCAAGAAGGAGAAGCTTCTAAATTTGATCCTCCTCAACAAGCTTAGTCATGAGGGATAATTTATAGGTGTGGGGGTAATGTTTGGCCCATGATATGACTAATTTCATGACGTTAATTAGATCCTTTTGTCGAATGTGTATATGCATTTTTCCTATTTTGAAGAGTTTTTGAAGAGATTTCGTGTCAAATCACTATGATTCACACCAGGTATGCATAATTCATGTTTTGCGATGATTTTCAGTTTAAATCAGTATGTTTTTATGATACCAGGTAATTAATCTGCATTTTTTGTGTCATTGGAAAAAATCCCATCTTTTTTTTGCATCTGACACTCTGTCCAGTACTCCATCTAGCACTCAGTTCGGTACTCCATCTGACACTCTGTCCTGCACAAAAACTATGGGCGATTTGGCAGTTAGCATATTGGCGGCTAGCGATGGGAGAATCAGAGACATGGGTTTTGCTTGTGCTCATGGCCTCCAACTACTAAAATCTTGACAACTTGATTTGGGTTGTTATGTTAGGCGATTATTGGCTCGCCTTATTTCTAGAAGCCACTGACATTTAGAGAGAATTAAATACGATTTGTTGTTTTTAGAGAAGGTCAATCCTTCTAGTGGTCAACCTCTTAGTCTGTAAACTTATAAATACCACCTTGGTGGTCCTACAATTGTTAAGAAGTAAAGAGTTAGAGAAAAAGACAATTTTATCTCTGTTTTGTTATTTTCATTTTGCTAAGACTGTGTAAAGACTGCGTTTTTGGTTTTAATGGTGACTTCATGTTGTTGAAGCTCGTGGTTCACCTTTGAAGAGTAACGACGACTTTCTGGGGGGCCCACCAATAGTTTGGGTGACTATCTAATGAATTTGCTTGTGAATTGAATAGTGTAGTTGTCTTTTTATTTATTTTTTTGTACATGAATTGTCATTTTGCTTCTTTGTTGTATAAATTGTTGTTTATGATTTAATTGGTTTAATTTAGCTTTGCAAGTTATTATGAAGAATCTTGTTAATATGAAATGACTCTTTAGTTAGTAGAAGCCATCTTGCAAGCTTAGATACTAACCCCGTGTATAATTAGATGATAGATAAGTTTTCTTTTATGTTGAAATAGATGATAAAAATAAAGTTTTTAATTCATGATTTCTTTGACAGGTTTTCGGTGGATGGATAGTCATTAGCCTTTACTTTTCAATTCCAGTTTGTCTAGCTAGTTGCTATTTATCTTTTCTTATTTAATTTTCCATTTAGTTTGCTCATTTTCTTTCTTGTCATATGATAAAATAGAGTTTAATTTTTGTTTATGAGTATTTCCTCTTTTTGCAAACTGAATTGTCAAAATAGAACTAGTTTAGTTTACTTCATGCAATTTATTTCTTAGATCTAGGTTTCAATTTCAATTCAAAGTGGATTATTGAGTTTAGTATAGTATGAGTTTGTTTAAGTAGTATAGAGTGCAATTGAATTTACTAGAATAGTATCTTTATACTGTTGATGATTAATGTATGATTGAATAATCACATGGACATGCAAGATAGTTGATGTTGTTTCCATAATGGCTAAGTTCTCACTGGATTTCCTAATTCACACTTTTCCCTTTGCTATCGAAGTCAAGATTGAGTTTATCCCTCTTGAATTATCGTTCATTGTTAAATGCCATCGTGACATTATAAGCCACCAGAGACACAACCATCAACACTATATTTGAGTTTTCATAGATTAGAATATAGTTTTCTTGCTTTCATAGGTTAGAAGATAGTTTACTTGCTTTCATAGATTAGTTACTAATTTTGTTGCTTTTGTAGGATAGATAGTATTCTTGCTTTGGTAGATTAAAGAGTAGTTTTCTTATCATAGATTAAATATTAGTTGTTAATTCCTCTTTCTTTTAATTTAGTAGATTTCCTTTCATAAATTAGAAATAGTTGTGAAGTTTAATTTAAGAATAGAGTTCACTTTCTTTCTTAGATCTTAATTAGTTGCTTATTGATTAGTTTACTTGTTGTAGAAGTTATCATAGGTTAGTTAGTTGTTTGCTTGCTTTAATAGAGTAGTTTCTTGATTGTTTATTTACTTTCTTTCATAGGATAGTTGCTTATTGAATTTGAGTAGGTTAATTAAAAATAGTTTGTTGTTGTTATTGCTTACTAGGTAGATAGTTTCCTTTTGCTTATTGGTATGATTGAACTAGTTTTCTTTAAGTAGGGTTTTCATTTGCTTTCTTAGAACTATCCATCGATCCTTTGTTCAAAGGTAACTTAGGGTACATAGTTTGAGTTTCTTAGTAGGTTTTGATCATTAGTAGTCTTTGCTTGAATATATTATCCCTTAGATAGATAATTCCTTAGTTAGAGTTTACTACCTCTAGCCCTTCTACCTTGACATATGTATTGCTACAACTCTAAGTTTACTTACCCCGAGTTGACAATTTAATTGAGGGTTTTTAGTCTATTTTTACTGTATGTAGAACACCCATCAATGGGTGATCCCCACAAAGATACACTGGGTTGCATGTAGCCTTTTTCCATCATCTCCTTTAGCTATATCTTGAGCTCAACTAGTTGTGGAATACTCATCCTATAGGGCGTCCTAGATGTTGGCAGTGTTCTTGGTGCAAGTTGTATCGAGAAGTCAATGAATCTTCTCAGAGGTAGACCTGGTACCTCTTCTGTAAACATGTCTTTATATTATATTAATATGGGGTTGCCCTCTAGGTTTGGTTTTCCATTCTCAATAGATTCCAACACCTATATTGCATATAAAGGACACCCCTTTTTGCAATACTTTTTCATTTGAAGGGATGATATTTGTCTCACTGAGATGAGATTTTGAATCCCTTGGAGTGTTATCTTTCTCCCTTCTTCATTTACACATTCTAAAGTTTTATGGTAAAAGTCTAACTTAGTTTTATAAGTAGCCAACTAGTCCATACCAATCAACAAGTCATAAGATCCCAGGGGAAGTATTTTAAGGGTCGCTCGGGTGGGAAATCCATCCATGATGAATTGGAAAGTTGGTATGGCCTATGCTTCTTTTTTTTTGGTCCCAATGGCTAGTTGTACCAACTAGGTCTTAACATGTCTGACTAGGTGCAGTTTACACTTATCAACAGTATGAGGGGCCACATAACTCAAATTAGAACCAGGGTCAATTAAAATAGAAACTAGATGGTTGGTGATCATACCTTCCATATCCACCACTGAATATTGGTGGTCAGATTGATTATTGTCCAAGGATGCATAAATTCATGGCATGCTCCTAGTCACATCATTGACGATGGTAGATTCTTGGATATTGTAGACTCTCCTACTATTTTGTTTCTTGTGCAGACAATCCCTCAGTCGATGATCTTCTCCACAACCCTAGTATTTTAAGGGTTCTTTCTTTGGGTTATCAATATTTACTGGGACTATCCCAAAAGGTTTATTTCCACTCTAAGAGGGGAAATTTTTCTGATACCCACTTCTAGTAGGATGGTTCATCCTAGAGCCCTTCCCAAAGTTCTTAAATCTTGAGGATTTAAACTCTTTCTTCTTGAATCCAGAACTATTCTTCTTCCAGTCCTTGTGAGATCATGTTTTATTCCCGAACTGTTTATAACAATACCTTTCCTTTCGGATGATATCTTTGAAGGTCTTTGGTTTGTCAAACTCAATCCTGTCCCGGTAGGTCTGAGGTAACCCACTAACAAATCACTGCATTTTTACCTTTTCATCCTTTATGTAGGGTACATACATCAGTAGCTCAAGGAATTTATTGACATATTCATATATGGTGAGATTCCCTAGCCTAAGTTCATAGAACTCCTTCGTCTTCCCATCCATATATTTCTCTTACAGATACAACTTCTTGAAGTATTTCTCAAATTTTTTCCATGACAAGTCCTTCTCATGGATTCCTTTCACATTCCTAAGGTCTTCCCACCAAATGGAGGTATTTCCATTCAAGTTGAAGATGGTTATTCGAGCCTTCAAGTTTTTAGAGTAGTCATGGACTCTGAAGTACTTCTTTAAACCAAGAATCCAAGCTTCAGCCTCTTCCCCTTTCTTAATATCTCCATAGAAAGAGGGTGGTTTTCCCTTCTTGAACTCTTCAAGATCACGACTTTTGGAATGCTTTCGCTTATTTCCTTTCCCTCAAGAATGTGAGCTAGTTTTTCTACTAGAAGATCCCTCGGAGTTTCCATCTTCCTTTCCATAGGACTCTCTCGATGAGTGTCCCTTGACTCTAGGTTGGGCCTTATTCAAGGTACTTCTCCTAGTGTGGTCACTTATGGGGCCATGTTTTCGGATCTCAAGTGGAATTTGGATTCTCTTCACATGTCATCGGTCCACATGGTTGGTTGCAGGTTCATGTTGAGGTCGCCTCTATATATAAGATAAGCTATGCAGCAAGAGTGCATTAATTTCTATTTGTTTTTCTTTCTCCTTTATCAATCTCTCATTGTCGGCCTTGAAAATATGTAATTCGGACCTGAGGCTCCTTACAGTTTCAGCCATATTTGGAGGGGTTTCCACCACCCTCCTTTCCTCAGATTCTTCATCTCTATTGTGGGAGCCATCCCCCATTTCATAACATGTCACCATCCTTTAGAATTGAAGTTCTCCCATGATTTACTGACTTCTCGAGTGCTAACAAAACACTTATTTTTAGCTAAATGTCCATTAGTTTATGAACAATACACAGTTCAAATTTCTTAAATGTACACACATAGTAGAAAGTTTCATTCTTTTCCTCAATAAAATTTTAACCAGACTCTTTAAGAAAGAGGTAAGATAGGGTGTCACTCTTAAAATTATTCTAAAAATGGTTTTTAAGCGACTTGTCCATGATCCCAAGCAGTACAAGTGTTGTAACCATGCTTTGATACCAATTTGTAACACACCCACGATGAAGCATAAAAAATTCGTTCTCCTTTAATAATCAAATCCTCTATCCATGGTCTCTAATTTGGAAATCAGGGCCTAGCGCCTCCTTCTTCGGAGACCATCACAAATGACCATGGGTTATGACTGAATGCCAAATACACATGCACCTATTCTGGTGCTTCAAAACTTAGGGCTTCAAGAGTTTTTGATTCATCACACGCTACTTCCTCTGAAATCCAAAGTGGCGAATTTCAGAACTGGAATGAAGGGATCAACAGTGCCTACTCACCCTCAAGATCAAAGACCCTCAATGAATACGGGTCTCCGGGTCTTAACGAAATTCAAAACACCTCCTCACAAGACCTATGGAGTACTAATCCTCCAAAGTGCACCATCTGACGCTGCGTGTCCTCGGGGAGTTCGACGGTCCTAATTTACTTTAGGACTTCGTTATTCAGGAGTCCCAGACACTTGCACAACCTTTCCTCCCGAAGTAATTCATACCTGGAGTTCTAGATCAAGCACCACGCGTCTATTGTAAATCGACGACTTAGTTTCATTTCGAGACTTCGACATTCAAAAGCTTTAGACTTTTCTGCAACCTTTTTCTCTCGGAGCATTTTCTTCTGGAGTCAAGCATCATGCACCATGCGTCCTTCTAGATAAAAGGTCTCAGTTTACTTCAGAGCTTTGACATTCTAGAATTTATACCTCTCCATAATCACTTTCTCCTGAAATGATTTCACTTGAAGTTAATGATTTATCGACGTGTGTCTCCCACAAATCGGTGACTACAAATCACTTCCGTTATTCGAGCTTTGGGAGTTTCGAATCCTCCAATGGCTTTCACCTTCGAAGTAGCCATATCCCAAAATGGAAGATCTACTAACACCTGTCCTCATCTGACAGATGACTTAGATGAACTCTACCTCTTCGGCCTTTGGGAGTTCTTGTTAAACATATTCCATTTTCTCCCATAGTGATTTCACCTGAAGTCAATGATCTGTTGATGCGTGTCTCCCACAGATCAATGACTGCAAATCACTTCGGCTCTTAGGGATTTGGGAGGTTAAACCTCTCCACACTTTCTCTCTCCTGGAGTGATTACACCGGAAGTCAACGATCTGTCGACATGTGTCCTTTCTCTCAGATCAACGGTACAAAAGGACTCTGATACTCCTCAGATTTCCAAAGGGACTCATGACTATCCATGTAGAATTTTTTTTAGGTCGAACGGTAATGATCCGACCAATACCGATGCATTCGTTGATCGACAGTTCATGGTGATTGCGGGGTCCCAACGTGTGAACTCCTTATCAGAGAGCTCAACTTCTGAAATCTGAAAGGTACTCACCCAACTTGATTTAACCAGAGTCACTGATATTCCAGCCTGACACTATCAATGGTGTTGGTGAATTGCAAGCCACGAACTAGCGCATCTGCTAATTTCACCTTCGTACTTCACAATGATTCCCCACCATCAATCTCCGCTATGCAGATTGACAGTTTACAATGATTGCAAGGTCCAACGTCCACAATCTGGAAAGTGCTCACCCAACTCTAGTATAATCTTGGTCGTTGTTCTTACAACCTGACGATATCAATGACGCTGGTGAATTGCGGGCCACAAACTAGGGCGTCCGCTAATTTCACCTTCGTGCTTCGAAATGACTCCCAACCATCGATTTAATCGAGCGGCTGGTATTTAATTTGTTAACTCCATTGGTATTTGAGTCAATATGACGACTGGAATGGCTTCTCCTCCCTTTAAAAGGATCACATTGATCTCCTCTTTCAGATTCTTAAGTCATCCACGGTTATTGTTACTCCGATAGTTCGGGTAACTTAACTATCATGAAATTTGACATTTCCAATATTTGAGCTCCTGAGGTTCTGAAACCTTCATGCGCTAACTCCTTTAGCACAATGTTCCTAGATCCAGGTCACATGGACTTTCATATGGCTCTTGGACTATTAACCCTAATATTAGTCAGGTTTTTGGTTAAGGACTTAGGTGCGAATTCAAGTCTCTTAAACTACTGGTCTGAAGGGAATGCCTCCCTAAATCACAAAACTTCAAGCTCCGGAAGGTAAACTCATGAGGTTACCGAAATGGTAGTAGAGCTAAGAGGCTTGCTCCGACTCTTGAACTATACTGAAATTGCTTGGGGAAACGCCTTTGAGGAATTAAACTGGCTCATATGGACAATCAAGAAGAATCCTAAGTTCTCAAGGGAACAAACACATACTCATAACTTAACCATTTATAGACACATAAATACACACATGAATTCATTATATATAATTAAAAGAACAAGAGATGAAAACACTTATCATGACCATAAGGCATGATGCGACTGCTAAAAGGGGTGCTCGTTTCCACCCAACCATAGGCTCATTCACTCCTAATGGATTTACCACTAGCCACCCTCGATCTTAGACCACGATGATTTGAGATTCAATCTCTTTCTTCCAGCTCAACGAAAGTTAGGGAAAAAGGTTACTCTCCTTCTCCCAGTACAAAAATAGATAGGGATGAAGGCTACTCTCCTTCTCTCGACTTAGTCTCTATTTTTTTGTGATCAGAACTCACTTTCCCCTTTCAGTCCTTCCTTGGATCTGAGAGCTTTCGCTCTCATCTCTACACTCTTCGCATGTCTTCATCTGCTCGCCACGCTTTATTTCTTTCCTTCCTCAGAAAGATTTTGTGTGTCTCGAATTCCCAGTCCATGGTAAGTTTTAGAGTCCTTACAGATGGGCGGTCTTCCCCGTCCCTTCATTAACTCTTGAGGAGGTCTTCCCACCTACCATCCTAACTGTAATTCATTATTGGGTCAGAGGGTTGTTCTAATCCTAAGAAATTAAATCCGGCAAAGAATTGGTTCAGTGGAGGTTAATGCAACCATTCATGGTCCCCTCCACCACCTTTTCATAGCATTCGTGGTCTCTTCTTAGCACATCCCCTTTCCAACATTCATGCAACATGTATCCATTTTCTATTAAAATAATAGAATTTACATTCATCAACTTTTTATACAAAGGTCCATTAAATCAAACATTCACACCTTTGAGTTTTCCATAGTTTCTTGGCCAATATAGTTATAATTACAAACTAGGGGAAACAGGGTGTTACAATTCCCTCCCTGTTAAAGGAACAACGTCCTCAATTTTCTATCTTTCAATATGATATGTATATACATGAGTAAACAAAATCGGATATGTTTGTCTCATGGCATCCTCCATTTCCCATGTAGCCTCATCTGGGAGAAAGTGTTTCCACTGCACCTTGACCTATGCAATGGTTCGGTTCCTGAGTGAGTTTTATTTCCTGTCTAGTATGAATTGGGGTTATGGAAGGAATTCTCCCTCTGGCTCCTCCTGGATCATAGACTAGTCAATTATATGATTAGAATCATGTACATATTTCTTCAATAATGAAACATGGAAAACATTATGTGCCTTTACTGTGGGAGGGAGTGCTAGTCTATAGGCTACAATTCTCACTCTATCTAAGACCTCAAAGGGTCCACAATATCGAGGTTCTAGCTTGGCACAATCTCCCATTCTTCGGAAACTCTTCTTGGGCCTAACTATAAGATAGACATGGTCTCTTGTCTTGAATTCTCTAGGAGTTCTCTTTCTGTCGACGTAACATTTTTGTATATTCTCAGAAATCTTCATATTCTTCTTTATATGAATCACTTGTTGTTCCATTTCTTTCAACATGTCGGGTCGAATGGTAATTATTTCCACTGGATTACTCCAGATGATTGGAATTTTTCACTATCTACCATAGAGGGCTTCAAAAGGGCTCAGCTTAACAGATGCTTGATAACCGTTGTTGTAGGAAAACTCTACCAATGGTAGGTAGTCTTCCTAATTTTTAGTATGATGCATTACATGCATCCTTAGCATGTCTTGTATTGTTTGGTTTACTCTTTATTTCTATCCATTAGTGTGAGGGTGATAGGTTGTGTTGAACAACAATTTAGTCTCAAAACCATCCATTAAGGATCTCCAAAATCTTGAAGTAAGTTTGGTGTCTCTTTCATATACAATTTCCCTAGGCATGCCATGCAGTATGAATATCTCCTTCATGAATATGTTGGCAATATATATCACCTTGCAAGTTGACTTGAGAGGAATGAAGTGAGAAGAATTACTCAGTTTTCCCACCACAACCATGATGGAATCATTTTGATTGGTTGATTTTGGTAATCCAGTGATGAAATCCATGGAGATTGTTTCCCATTTCCATTCTGGGATGGGTAGGGTTTGTAACAACCCTACTGGGTATCAGTGTTCTTCCTTAACTTGTTGGCATTCTAGGCACTTAGCTAGATAATTAGCTATGTATTTCTTCAATCCAGGCTAATAGAATTGTTTCCTAGTGGCTGTGATCATTTTCTGATATACTGGATGACCAGTATATGGTCTCTTCTGTAGTTCATCCATTATGAACCTCTTCAAGTCATCACGGTTTGGAATATACAATCTTTTTTTGTAGGTTAGCAGGCCTTCATTGATCATCTGGTAGCCTTCATAGTTTATCCCCATAGGCTCTTGCCTTAGGTATGAGGTTGCGGTATTGAAGAATGCATATGTTTATTGTGCATTCTTGACTCTTTCCCTGACATCCATTTGATAGGTTCTTACTTCTTCCAGGTGAATCATTTTTATACTTCTGCTAAGGGCATCGACCACCCTATTTTCCTTTCCTTTGATGTGTTTGATGTTGAAATCAAACTCACTAAGGAGAGCCATCCACCTAGCTTTCATGGAATTGATTTTTGGTTGATCAAACAGGTGCCTCAACCCACAATGGTATTTCATAAGCACAAATATCCTATGCAGGAGGTAATGCCTCCACATTTTTAAAGAAAGTACTAGGGAATCCAATTCTAGGTCATGCGTTACATAGTTGATTTCATGTTCATTCAATTTCCTAGACGCATAGAAAATTACACATCCCTCTTGCATAAGGACTCCTTCGAGTCCTTCCTTGTAGACATTTGTACACATGAGGAAATCATTATCATTTTCTACAATATTCAGCACGGGTGCATGTGTCGGGAGGTATTTCAGTTCCTGAAATATTTCTTCACATTTTGATGTCCAAGTGAATTTAACCCCCCTTTTCTGAAGGGAAGTGATTGGACATCTAGTCTTGGAAAACCCTTTTATGAACCTTCTATATTATCATGTGAAGCCCATGAAGGATATGATATCAGATACATCCTTTGGGGTAGGCCATTCCATAATATAACTAGTCTTGTCAGGGTCTACTACAACCCCTTCTTTATAAACAACATGTCCTAAGTAATGGACTTGCTTCTGGAAAAATTCACACTTGCTAAACTTAGCGTGGTGGTCCTCTAGGTTTGATTTGTCATTCTCAACATATTCCAACACCTATATTTCATATAAAGGACACCCCTTTCTACAATACTTTTTCATTTGAAGGGTTGATATTTGTCTCACTAAGACAGGCTTCTGAATCCCTTGGAGGTTTATCTCTCTCCCTTATTCATTTACAAATTCTAAAGTTTTATGGTAACATTCCAACTTAGTTTTATAAGAAACCAACTAGTCCATACCAATCAACAAGTCATAACATCCAAGGGGAAGTATGTTAAGGGTCGCTCGGGTGGGAAATCCATCCATGATGAATTGGCAAGTTGATATGGGGTTTCTAGGCTGGGCCTTCTTCAAGGTAATTCTCCTAGTGTGGTCACTTATGGGGCCATGTTTTTCTATCTCAGGTGGACTTTGACTTCTCTTCTCATGTCGTCAATCCACATGGCTGGTTGCGAGTTCATGGTGCAGCTTCCTCTGTATGTCAGATAAGATCTTCATCAAGACTGCATTAATTTTAGTTTGTTTTTCTTGTTCCTTTATCAATCTCTCATTCTCAACCTTGCAAATTTATAATTCATCCCTAAGGCTCCTTACAGTGTCAACCATATCCAAAGGGGTTTCCACTGCCCTCCTTTCATCAAATTCTTCATCTTTATTCTAGGAGCCATCCCCCACTTCATAACACATCACCATCCTGCTCGAGTGATGAAAAAACACTTATTGTTAGCTAACAATCTATTATTTTATGAACAATACAAAACTCAAATTTCTTAAATGTACACACATAGTAGAAATTTTCATTCTTTTCCTCAATAAAATTTTAACTAGACTCTTTAAGAAAGAGGTAAGATAGGGTTTCACTCTTAAAATTATTCTAAATATGGTTTTTAAGTGAATCGTCCATGAGCCCAAGCAGGCCAAGTGTTGTAACCATGCTCTGATACCAATTTGTAACACACCCATGACGGGGCATAAAAATTTCATTCTCCTTTAATAATCAAATCCTTTATCCATGGTATCTAATTTGGAAATTGGGGCCTAGCCCCTCCTTCTTTGGTGACCATCGCACATGACCATGGTTTATGAATGAACGCCAAGGCCACAGGCGCCTATTTTGGCTCTTCAGAACTTCGGGCTTTGATAGTTTTTGATTCATCACACGCTACTTCCTCCGAACTTTGAAGTGGAAAAGTTTGGAACTAGCGCAAAGGGATCAATGGTGCCTACTCACCCTCAAGATCAACGACCCTCAATGACTTCGGGTCTCTAGAATTCGGTGGAATTCGAAACACCTCCTCACAAGACCTATGAAGTACTAATCCTTCGAATTGCACCATTTGACGCTGCGTGTCCTCTTGAGTTCGATGGTCCTGATTCACTTTGGGACCTCACTGTTCATGAGTCCTAGACACTCACAAAACCTTTCCTTTTGAAGTACTCCATACCCAGAGTTCTAGATCAAGTTCCATGTGTCCATTGTAAATAGATGACTTAGTTTCATTTCGGGACTTAGAAATTCAGAAGCTTCATAATTTTCTGCAGCCTTTTTCTCCCAGAGCGTTTTCTTTCGGAATCAAGGATCATGCACCACACGTCCTTCTAGATAAACGGTCCCGGTTTAATTTGGGGCTTCGACATTCAGGAATTTCTACCTCTCCACACTCTCTTTATCTGAAAATTATTTCACCCAAAGTTAATGATTTATCGATGTGTGTCTCCCACGAATCGACGATTACAAATCACATCATCTATTCGGGCTTCGAGAGTTTTGAATACTCCAATGCCTTTCACCTCCGAAGTAGATATCTACCAAAATGGAAGATCTACTGACACATGTCCTCAGCTGATGGACAACTCATATGAACTCTGGATCTCCGACCTTTGGGATTTCTTATTCAACATATCCCCTTTTCTCTTAGAATGATTTCACCCAAAGTAGATGAGATGTCGACACGTGTCTCCCACAGATTGACGATTGCAAATCACTTTGGCTCTTTGAGGTTCTGGAGGTTTAACCTCTCCACACCCACTCTCTCTCGGATTGATTACACCCAAAGTTGATGATCTACTGACACATGTCCTTTATCTTAGATCGGTAGTACAGAAGGACTTCGGTACTCCACAGATTTCCAAAAGGACTCATGACTATCCACCTAGAACATTCTCTAAGTCTGAGGGTCATGATCCAGCGAATACCTATGTGTTTGTCGATCGACGGTTCATAGTGATTGCGGGGCCCCAACGTGCACACTCCTTATCAGATATCTCAACCTCCACAATATGAAAGGTACTCACCCAACTGGGTTTAACTAGAGTCATTGATTTTCCATCCCAATGAGATCAACGACGTTACTGAATTGCGGGCCGCAAACTAGTGCATCTGCTAATTTCACCTTCGCACTCCACAATAATTCTCCACCATCGATATCCTCTACACATATCAATGGTTCACAATTATTGCAGGGTCCAACCTCCACAATCTAGGAAGTTCTCACTCGAATCTAGTGTAATCATGTTCGTTGATCTTCCAACCCGATGAGATCAACGACGTTTGTGAATTGTGGGTGTGAACTTGCACATCCGCTAATTTCACCTTCGTGCTCCGCAATGACTCCCAACCATCGATTTAATCAAGTGGCTGGTGTTTAATTCATTAAATCCAGTGGTATTTGAGTCTATCTGATGATCTGGATGGATTCTCCCCCCATTAAATGTCTCACATACATCTCCATTCTCAGATTCTTAAGTCATCTATGGTTCTTGTTACTCCGGTAGTTTAGGTAACTTGACTATAGTGAAATTTGACATCTCTGAGATTTGATATCCCAAGGTTTTGAAAAATTCATGAGATAAATCTTTTAGCGTAGGGTTCCTAGACCCAGGTCACATGGACCTTCAGATGGCTCTTGGACTATTAACCCTACTCTTAGTCAGGATTTTGGTGAAGGAATTAAGTGTGAATTGAAGTCTCCTAGACTATTGTTCTGAAGGGAAATCCTCCCTAACTCACAGAACATCAAGCTTCGAAACAAGGCAAGGTAAACTCATGAGGTTACCAAATTGGTAGCAGAGCCAAGAGGTTTTCTCTGAATTTGGAACTGTGTTGAAATTTCCTGGGGAAACACCTTCAAGGAATTAAACTGGTGCATATGGACAATCAAGTAGAATCCTAAGTTCTCAAGGGAACAAATGCATACTTATAACTTAACAATTTCAATACAGAAACCATTTATAGACACATAAATACACACATGCATTCATTACATCCAATTCAAAGAACAGGGCATGAAAACACTTATCAGAACCATAAGGCATGATATGATTGCTAAAAGGGGTGCTCATTTCCACACAACCATAGGATCAGTCACTCCTAATGGCTTTACCACTGGACACCCTCGAGCTTAGAGCATGATGCTTTGAGATTCAATATCTCTCTTCCAGCATAAGGAAATTTAGGGACGAAGGTTACTCTCCTTCTCCCAGTACAGAAATGGATAGGGACGAAGCTTACTCTCCTTCTCTTGAATCAGTCTTTATTTTTCTGCGATCAAAACTCACTTTCCCCTTTCAGTCCTTCCTTAGAAATGAGATCTTTGGCTCTCATCTCTAAACTCTTCGCAGGTCTTCCTCTACCCACCACGTTTTCTTTCTTTCCTTCCTCAACAAGATTGTGTGTGGCTCGAATTCCCAGTTCGTGGTAAGGTCTAGAAGCCATATAGATGGGAGGTTTTCCCCATCCCCTCATTAAATATTGAGGAGGTCTTCCCACCTTCCAGCCTGACTATAATTCATTCCTAGGTCAGAGAGTTTTTCTGATCCTCAAAAATTAAATCCAACAAAGTACTGGTTCGGTGGAGGTTAACGCAACCATTCCTAGTCCCCTCCACCACTTTTTCATAGCATTCATGGTCTCTTCTTAGAACATCCCCTTTCCAGTAGTCATGCAACACATATCCATTTTCTATTAAAATAATAGAATTTACATTCATCGACCTTTTATACAAAGGTCCATTAAATCAAACATTCACACCTTTGATTTTTCCATAGTTCCTTAGCCAATATAGTTATAATTACAAACTAGGGGAAATAGGGTGTTACAATTCCCCTTCAATCCTTTCTCCCTATACAATACCTTCCCCTTTTCCCAAGGAGATCAGTTGATTGTGAGAGGAAGCCTAGGAATTATGCACTTGGAGAAGAAGTAAGAGGAGCTCGGACCTATTTCATGGAGCGTCTACTGATGAGAAGGTTGTAATACTTTAATCTTTCATTTGAATAAAAGAGTTATATTTTTGTCCCAATACATTGCGTATTTATATATTTACTGATTAATGCAGCTATGTTTACATATGAATGATAACATTTATAAGTAGATATTGTATGTTTGTAGCATTTTTTTCCTAAATGTTCTTGCAGGTCAAATTTGGGAGGAGACCCGCAGCCTAGGAAGCTACAAAGTGGAAGGAATCTACATCGGACATTAGGACCAAAGGTACGCCTACTAATCTTCCTTCTTCTCTTTTGTATTTATGTTCAAATAGTTTGGGGTAGTTTAGAAATAGAACTTTATTTTAAGGGAAGTGAGTGCTCTATCTATATTCCAACCCAGTATAGTAATAGGGGGATTTTCCCCACAAAAAAAGCCAAAAGTCATGTGGGCCCCGTTGGGGTAAAATAGTACATTAACTTCATGGGGTCGTAACATTTGCATACGATCTCTTTTTTAGGTGCGTGCTAGCTTGTTGGAAAGGTATTTTCATGAAATACACATTATGCCATCAAACTTTGACTTCATCTACAGTTTGACTGTGGCAATCCAAAAAAACATTTTTTAGAGCCCCAAAATGGCCCTGTATGTACAAAAAGATGTACTGACATGAAAACTTCCAAAATAAGCCAGTTGGAATAGGTGGGCGACCATCAATATCTACCTAGTTACTATGTAAGGATTTAGGTGTTGGAGAAATAACTGAGAGAGGGGGTGAATCAGTTATATATATATAAGCTTGAAACATTTCAAGTTCTTTTTTGAATCTTTCTAGATTATTATTTAATTTGTTGTTGATAAATTAACATGCATAGATATACAATATTTGATCAATCACACGGAATACATAGAGACACTGATTTTCCTAAGGAAACCCATAAAGGGAGAAAACCTCTTCTTCTTAGGATGTCAATCAAGCTCCAACTTTCATGTACATCACATTCTTTGAGAACCAACTCAAATATGAGGCTACAACCTCTAATAGCAAGCTACAACTTGTAGAGATTACCATCTCTCATATTTATCTAGCACCAACTAGATGGAAGTACCAACTCTCAGGATTCTCTAGCACCAACCAGATGGAAGCACCAACTCCCAGAATATCTTCTAGCACCAACTAGAATTTAGAGGACTACAATCATCCCTAGCACCACCCTACCACCTTGATTGAATCTTACAAAAACTTACTTACTTGATTTGTCTCTAATCTAATCAATTGCAGCTCAGAGTCTCCTCTACCTTCTTCAACTTCTATGCGCGTATCCACTTCTTCATCTTTCTGCATTTTATGCTCTATGATGCTTTTGCATGCTATGTGTTGTGCCTCTACTATCCACTTCATATGCTTCACACAACCTCCTTCTTCCAGCATGACAACTACCAAAAATCCCTACCTCTCTTCTCTGTTCTAATTTTTTATCATGCCAAGACCTCTACCACATCATCCACACAACTCTTCACCTTCTCTGGAAGTTATCCATAGTTTGTTCATCATCAGTGGACATTATCCTAAGATTCTTGGATTCTCTGCCAGTGCAACCCTTCCTCTTCTCTATTACAGTTACAGTTCATCTGACATTTACAGGAGTTCCTCGCGAAGAAGCTCCTTGTGAAATTCACCTGTGTGAACTAGCATCGGGTGCAAGTTCCTCTTCACATGTCCACAGGCTGTGACCACATGCTAACCAAAAAGGCACTACGCGACTTCGCGTTTTGATATCTCACAAGTTATCTCTCCTCCATTGTTCAAAGTCCGAGCTCTCAAACTCCAAACTTCTTCATGCCAAATCAAAATCCCATGACATTCCTCGATCGATGGTCCAAATATCTTCTTATCACTTAGATACTTCACGACTCACGATGTCGAAGGTTAGAGCACCTCCTTTCTTCGACTCTCAAATTCATTCTTGCGTCAGATAAATGTCCTAGATCTCTCTGTGATCCAACGGTCAAGATCAATTCGCGAACTCAAACTTTGCGAGTTCCTGTCTCGTGCATTCACTCTGATCCGAAAAGGATCTTTTAATGATTATGGTTGAGTTTTTAATTGCATGTGTTAATTAACCATTTATGAAGCTGAAGGAAAGAAGATGAATTTAATGAAGAAGAATAGTAGCCATAAAACAGTATACATATCTGAACTGAAGCAATAAGAACAACAAACCATAACAAGAGAAGTGATAATGGAGTTCGGTACAAAATTGCCTACATTTCCGGGCCTTTGTCTCAGTGGGGGAGATTTCTTTATTTATGTTCAAAGCTCAAAAAATACATTGCAGTAGTGCCATTAGGATACAAGACTAATCTGGTCATGTTCTTCTAGATCTCTAAAACCCAACAGAAGAAACAACACGCAAAACAGATGATCAGAGCTCCCAGAAATGGCTCCCAAGCATCTGCTCCTCAACAGCTTCCCTGCATAAAAATGGCTTTGGCTTGGATTCCCTTCAGCATAACTCTACTCTGACTATCCTTCATGTCCTCAAACAAGCCTGGGTTTTATAAATCTGAATTTGGTTATCCATCCCCAGCTTCCTCCCAAAATCTGGCCTAAAAAAGAGCCCAGTATCCCCCAGAAATGACCAAAATCTCCATTAGCAGGCCTGAAAATCACTAAAAAATCACATTTTCTAATGTTAAAAACCCATTTTCTGCAAATACAAGGGATAAGCCCCTAACTAGGCACACACCCCTGGTCTTATGGCACTCTGTATGGGATCAGGGGCTAATAAAAGGATGCCTTAGTTGGGCTAGGCCCCTTTTGGAGTGCGCCCCCCTGGTCTCATGGCATATCCCTGGATCCTGGGGCTAGTGCTTATCTTTTGGGTGCGCATGAGAGGGAGTTCCCTCCTTTGCTAGGTTGTTATCACGTGCAGGAGTTTGACCATGGGTTGGGGCTTATGCCCAGCCCCCCTTTTTGCCCCCTTTTCGCTTTAGTACACTTTATTTAAACTAAAGTGATCCTTGTTAAACAAGAAACACAAGGGCGCATTGGTGGAGGGACTTTGTCAAGATTTGGGTTGACCTAGGAGTTCATGGGATTAGACCCCATGGACTCCATAACATTTTCCAATATGAACCCATTGAACAATCCCATGGTGCCATGTGGCAACCCATGACTGGGCCATGTGGCACCCAACAATTCGTCAACAAACTGTCACTTGTCAACTGCTAGGTGGATCCCTGTCACTGACCAATCACCTTGCAACTTGCCACATGTCACCTCTTCCACTACCACGTGTCACCTCCAGAGAGTGCCACGTCACCCTTTGATTGTTGACTTTTTTTTTACTTTTTAGTTGTTTGGGAAAACAGTCAGAGTGTGATAACTCTCTCATACGACGCCCATTTGAGAAAGTGAATATATGGCTGGAATCAACACGATGAGATGGACGCAATGGCACTCATTTTATTCCATTATGAGAAATTTCAGTTTTGATCCTTTTTGAGCCCTATCAGTCTCTTGGATCCGATTCTGGATCACACCTCCCCACGAAAGGACCTTTTGGCCCCCAAAAGGTTACTGACTAGTTAACAAGCTCGGGATAGGCCACTCGGCTTGTCCTCTGTCTCTGAACTCTATCGTGTGCACCTGTCTCATAATGATCAACTGTAACACAATCATGACAATTGACAACATATTGTTAGCCATTTGAACCCTGTTACATCTTACTAAAGCCACTATCATCCATGTCGACAACATTACTAATGATAGCATCAAAAAGACGATGACAAATGAGATGATATACTTGTAATATTTGCACGACATGAGCTTATCTTGAAGCAACTTATGATTGATTTTCCATTCAACAATCATTTCTTGTTCTTTCTTAAGATC
>ML818281.1:25942-36270 GCA_009831015.1 Picea engelmannii | reverse complement strand
ATCAAAAGTATGTTCTTTATGTGTGTCTATCATGGAAGATATGGCACATTTTTGACACATGTTTTGGAGGCCCTTTTGGTTTATGGTTGCATATTGTTGAGGTCCATGTTTTGGTTTCATTGATAAATTCTTGAGACATATCCTTGGTATATTGTATATGGTTTTTATGGTTCATTATTAGAGGCATATATTTGTGATAGTGGCATATATTCGAGGCATATCTGATGGTATATTGTATGATGCATGTTTGAGGTACATTGTGGTACATGGTTGGATACTTGATGTTGATATAGTCCATATGAGATGATATGGTTGATATATCAATGAGAGGGACAATGATAGGTTGGTTTATATGACAGTGATAATAACAGGTTGGTTGTTGTGACAGGTTGATAGTGACAGGTTGATGTAACAAGTTGACGGTGACAGGTTGATAGTGGAAGTGATTGTAACACTTTGGTATAAGCTTATATTTCAGGGTGGTAGGATGGGGTAAGGAAAGGGGTGTGTGTCCTCCTTTTGGTTGGTGCCAGAGAACATAGGGAGTTGGAGCTTCCTTCAGGTTAGAGCCTGAGAATCAGGGGGTTGTACCCTCCTTCCGGTTGGAGCTAGATAATTTAGGGAGTTTTAGCTTCCTTCAGGTTGGATCCTGTAAATAGTGGGTTGTAGCCTCCTTCCAATTGTATTTGGAGAATTGGGAAGTTGGTGCTTCTAATGAATGTATTCTTTAATATATAATAAAATCATTCCATGGTTTTCTCCCATTTGGGTTTCCGTGTAAATTCTGGTGTACTATGTTTATGTTGATGTCTATTATGCTCTGTTGATTTATACTTCTCATGATATATTGATGATATATTGTTGTTGATGTGAATGATTAAATATTGTGGTTAAAAGTGATAATAAATATCTCATATTAATGCACCCCCCCTTCAGTATTCCAACAATTGGTATCAAAGAATTTCCTTCAAGAAACAATTTAACCACTGGAAGGAGATCATGGAATATGATAAGATTGGAGCACCAAGGTTTGATGTATAAAACTATGCCTTTTGGAGTAAAAGGGTGCAAATTTTTTTATAGTCATAAGGATTTTATGTTTGGAAGTTAGTAGTAGATGGATATGCAGCACCAACTACTCCCCCAATTGACAAAGATGGAAATCAACTCAGCGAAAAAAAACTCAAAGGCTAAATGAACCATTCTGAAAAGTATGGATGATTCATTATTTGTCAAAGTTATTCATTACAAGACCGCAAATGATATTTGTGATAAACTTCAAAATATTTACAAAGGAGATACCAAAGTCAAGGGAGCCAATCTTCAAACCCTTAGAGCTAATTTTGAGAAACTGAAGATGAAGGAAGATGAAGACATTGTGTCCTACCTTCTATGAGTTGAAGAAATAGTGAACAATATTAAAGAACTAATAAAAGAAGTTGATGAGTCAATGGTCATTCAAAAGGTTTTAAGATCTCTACCTATTAGATTTGATCCTAAGATTTTATCCCTGGAAGAAAGAACATATCTTGACAGTTTGATCATGGACGAGTTACATGGAATATTCATAGCTTATGAAATAAGGATATAACAAGATAACCGAGTCATGAAGGAAGCAATGTTCAAAAAATCCAAGAATATAAAGAAGAAAAAAAAGAACAAGTAAAAACCATATTGCAGTTGCAACGATGATTCAAAGGAAGAAGAAGAAGTTGCAAACTTCATAAGGAAGTTAAAAAGAGGAACGAGCAAGTACAAAGGTATGCTTCCATTGAAATGTTTTAATTGTGATGGTAATGGACATTTTTATTCTAAATTTCTTTATGCTAAAAATAAAATTAGCGATGAAGAAGAAGATCCTAAGAAGAAAAAAATTAAAAAAGGATACAAGAGAAGGAACAAAAAAAAATTCTTCAAGAAACGTTTCTACTCAAAGGAAGAAAACTATTCATTAGACGATTACGATGATAGTGACAATGATTTAGAAACATAACATTCATGGAAATAGAAGATGATAAAGAAGATTTAAAAGATTTTGAAAAAGAAGGCAAAGTCAATATCATAGCATAATTAATCAATGCCTTAGAAGACTACAGAAAGAAAGAAATAAATTCAAGTCACTCAAGGAAGAGTTAAATAAGAAATAAGGATCTCAAAATTCCAACTCAAAATAAATCGAGTAGATAATCACAAAGTTAAAAATCTAGGTAGAAGAAGATAGAAGGATTGAAGAAACACTCAGAAATGAGTTAGAAGATAATAAGAATATGATTGAAACCTTGGAAGCATAAATAGTCACCTTAAGAAAAGATATTCAAAAGAAAGATATGCATCGGAATAACACCAAAATATTGGATGAGATCATCAACATTCAAAGGCCATATTATGTGTTAGTCTCTAATTTTGTCTTGATTTAGTGAGAAACACTAATCCTAAACCCTTCCTACCTGCACTTTATTATCTTCTTTCATTTGATTTTAATCATTGTTTTCAGCTTGTTATGGTTCGAATTTTAGTTCTTTGGATAATTTCTTTAAGTTTGGATTTTTAAGACATGGTTTTGAATGATGCATCACTTCATATGCCTGTTTGAAATTTACAAATTCAAATTATGCTAAGTCATTAATAGTGCTACTGGAATCACATTATTCCCGTAACACAAATATAATCATGCCTTAATATGCACCCACCACCCAGATTTCATTATGATTAAACAGATCGTGGACTAAGAGTTCGCATGTGTCCCACGATGGCTCTCGAATCATTTTATGATTCAAATCGTTACATGATCGAATTGCTTTGTACCTGCAAAGGAATCATTTCAAATCGTTCAATTCCCAAAGATCATTATCTAAATCCCCCACTTGTCATTATGATTGTGTTGAATTATAAGCGCAGGTATTTTTCTCAGAAGAACTGTTATATGTTAATAGATGAAGTTTGTAAATTCAGAATCCGATCAGTGCCTATTGTAGCATCATGTTTCATGGCGCCTAAGAGAAGCGGGTAAGTGGTTAGATTAGAACCTGAGGGTGTCGAGCTTCTTGAGGCATATCCACAGATGGCGCAAAGATTTATAGATGCTGGTTGGTTTGAATTCTTCACTACATTCCAAGGTCACGACGAATAGGTCTCTTTGGCATTTGCATAAAACTTCGATGGTTACGAAGTGGAGATCGAGAAATTGCTAATGTTGATGACATAAAAAATAATTGCCAAGGCTTGCAGGTTGGTGGTCGGAGGAGAATGATGGTGGAAGAAAGAGCATGTAGTTACAGAATTCACCAATCAATTTTTGTTGCAAGACAAACAAAACCGGTATTGGACAAAATGAATCCCTCATAGTTGGATCAGACAGGAATGGAACACTACTCTGATCATTATCCACAGGTATATCACCTGCGAAGGCAGATTCTCATTGATTTATATCTATCACATTAGATTATTAATGCATCTAAATGATGATTATCCTTTAAATTTGCCTTATTTTCTCCTCAAAATCCTAGTAAAAATGTCAAAAAGAGTGCATTCACACTCCTCCAATGCAAAGAGTAGCTTGTTTCATTAGGTTTTAATTAAGACTCTAGTCATGTATGCCCCAAGAGAAATAGAAAAAACCTGGAGCTGGCTCATGCAATCCCTAAATCCTGACCCACAGTCCAGCAAAAAGAAGAAAGGCAAAAGGAAAAGGGATGTTACACAGGAGCCAAGAATTCCAGTTGATGAAACCCCTGTTAAAGAAGAATTTCCTGCCATCAAGGTAATGAGGACCAACAGAGGTAAGAGACCCAAATGGGAAACAAAAAACAAAATTCTTCCTGAGGCAGATTTAAAAACAGAAGAAGACTCTGATGAATATTATAATGTTACACTCTCATCCAAGTATAAAGCATCAGCAACCAGTAAGAAGAATGTTGAAGATAAAAGGAAAAATAAGAAATGTGTGCCAGTGCCTCAAGACCCTAGGAGGAACTCTACAAGATTCACCAACAAGTACAGGCTAAGGCCCAAAGCCATGTTCGATTCCTCAATCAAAAGAGAAGATTTCATAGTGATAGAAGACCATTCTGAAGATGCTAAAGAAGATATCAAACGAAAGACAAGAATGTCCCCAGTACATAAAGAACCATTAAAAAAAGGTAAGAAAATTGTTCTATTCTCTATAGGACTTGTAGCAAGAGATGCTACCAAATTGTCAAGAGCTAAAGCATCTACCAAAGGTATAAGTAGGGTTCCTGAAACTAAAGAAAGTGATCTTGTAGATTCAGACCATATATCAGACATGCTTGAAGCCATGGACTCAACCAATTCATATGAAGAGCATGGCTCAGGATTGGTTTCTAAGTACCAAATTAATATGAAAGAACCTCAGGTTTCCATAGATTTGAATTGGTCTGCTCTTGCTGAAGAGTTCCCCGAGTTTAGGGTTAAAGTCGTAACTGATAAAGAAAAAATCAAAGAGATCCAGAAGATAGTGGAATAGTTGAAGAAAGAGAAGGATCGTGTAGAGAAATGGAGTGCTAAGAAACAAGAAAATATGAACACAATAGAAAAAAGAAAAAAACAGAAATGAAATACAGGAAATACTCTGTTTTTCTTGTTTTAGTCCTTATATTCAAAAGAAGTTTATGAAACTATGGAGATGAATTTGTTAAACCCAAAAGAGGTTTTTGTTTGAAACATGCCCCTTCATAAAAACCTCTCTTTTTTTTTTTACACAGATATCACATTTTAAGAGATTCAGATATATCTTTGAGGCCTAATTTTTTGAAAAAGCTACAGGAAATACTCTGTTTTTTTTAACCTGTTTTAGTCTTTTTATTCAAGAAAGGTTGCAAAACAGTTGGAGAGGAATTTGTTGAAAAAAAAAGAGGCTTGTGTTTTAAACATTCCCCTTCACAAAAACCTCTCTGGATTTTTGCGTAGCCATCACATTGTAAGAGATTCGAATTGATCTTTGAGGCCTATTTTTCTGCGATTTCATAATAAATAATTTCCCATTTTAGTCAGTAATTTTGGGAGAGGTTGCAGAACATATGGTTATGAATTTTTGGAAACCAAAAGAGTATTTTGTTGGGAAAGAGTCCCTTCCCAAAAACCTCTCTCGGTTTTTACACATCTATCATTGTTTGAGAGATACAAAGAGATTGTTGGATGCTATTTTTCAGGAATTTGCCAGATTTATTTTCCTGAAAAATCTCATGGACAACAATTGACAAGCCACCTCATCAATTCGAATTGGAGATCAGATTGTATCTTCTCCTTGATTATTTTAAACAAGAAACTAAATATAGATGATGAGGTTTTTAGATCCATTTCTTTTGGATGTTGATAATTATGTATTGTTTCTATATAAACTTTGTAGAAGGAGAAGTTAGGGGGTCRAAATATTGGAGATCCAGAAGACTTTTTTGTGAAACTCCTTGTAAAGTCATTTATGTTCTATTTGACACTTAATAGAAAAGGMATATGGATGGTTAGACACTCTTTTCTACTCTTTTTTTCTTTMTTCATGCTTGAATTCATTATTCAGACTGCAATGCATTTGTTTCTTKATTGTTAATTAATACAGTAAAGAATTTGTTGTGGGAATTAATTTCAAGTTTTGATTTCAAGYTGATGTTCTTGTYTCTYTTGATATWCTAAGGCAARAATTTATGTGAARTTAACAAATTGAAGGCTTCATMTTCTCTTTTTCTTATTGGTTTAATCCATCTATGTGTCTACCTTTTATTCAGTCAATGGGATATGCTATGTTTTGATCTTGATTTTCATGTTATGTTATAACCTTGAGCCAGTTTTCAACCACCTTATTCAAAAAACCAAATTATAAAAACCTTCTAAACACTTTGCAATAAACCGATGATTCCCTAGATTTCCCTCTCACAGTCAAGTGAAACTTTAGGGACTAACATCTTTTGGTGCCATTGTCGGGGATGGAGACATGAAGTATTTATCCCTGGGAGAACGACAATGATCAGATCTACTTCTTGATGGTGAACAGGAAGGGGAGAGATACATGACTGCAGATCTTTCACCATGACGACTCCACTCTCTAAATATTAATAGGTGACTCCACTGATCCAAGCATGGAATCCATTTTGTCTCAAAGGTTTGATTTTTATGATTTTTCAAATGTCATTGGTTTTTCAAACCCAATTCCTAGCAGAGTTGAATGGGAAGGTACTCTTCCTACATTTAAAGGTGGAGATTGGGAGGTTCTGGCTGAGCATCTACTATATTTTCATGAGTTTATTCATGAACGTCAGATTGTGCATGAGGATGTCAAGATCAATCTTTTCATATACTCATTGAAGGGAGCAGCCCTTGACTGGTGCAGATCTCTTCCAGCTTCAAGTATTAACTCATTGGCAAGTTTTCATAATGCTTTCAATATATTTTGTAAAGAAGATTTTTCAACTGAAAGTATTTTTGAAAATTGTTGTGATGAATTTGATAAGCATATTCAGCAGAAAGAAAATGTGTATTTTGATTGCAAGAATGAAAATCATGTTGTTGAGGAAGATTTTCCAAATCTAATTGATAATAGGAAAGATGACTGCATAGTTGTGAATGCATTAGATTTTGTTTCTGATGTACCTATTGTCTTAGATCTGAATGAAAAAATAGTTGAAGAAGAGGTCTTTTCTCAACTCCTTCAATTGGATTCCTATGATATGTTGTTACATGTGATTAAGGAGGAAAATCAAGAGGTTGCTCATCAAGAACAAATATATGAGGTAGCATATGGCAATGTTAGATTTGATCAACAGGTTTATGAGAACGTTCTACCCATTTGTCATGTATAGTCAAAACTAGTATATGGAAGTATCGAGCAACAAGCAGAGGTAACCGTTTTCAGTTATCAATCTACTTCTTTTTATGATCCGGTAGCCATTTATGTGGATTTATGTTTCTCAGAAGATTTCAACCTTTGTATTTTTGGAATTAAATCAGATGAGGGTTGTAGGTATGTATTACAAATTAAAATTCTATTACACATAAAGAATTCTTCTCTGATTTCTATCTGCGTTGAAAGATCTTTGGTAAATGGTTTGATGTTATCATGGCTTCATTGGAAGCATGATGTCACATGATGAGCTAGTTTTTATTGGTTAGAAGTAGGAATAGATAGAATAATAATCTCGCCGTCAAGTATGAGATTATTTTCAGACTATTGGTTTGCAACAGAAAATTTGGTTTCAGTTTTGAAATAAAGACTCCATGCCCAATGCATATAAGGCCCTATTGACAGGGGTAGTTTTGGCTTCAAATGAGGAGCAGAGTTGCAGAATTTTGGGCCATATTTGAATGATATTGACTGACTCCATAACCCAATGGACTATGCACAACACAGAAGAATGTGAATGTTTGTAGAGACAAAAGTTTACAGGTTGCGTTGCATGGATGGATAGAGGAAAAGGCATAGTGGTCTACTTGTAATTGATGCCTCACGGGGAGAGTATCATCCCCCAGAAGGAGCCAATGTTAGTCTCTAATTTTGACTTGATTTAGTGAGAAAACCTAATCCTAAACCCTTCCTACCTCACTTTGTTATTTGCTTTCATTTGATTTTAATCATTGTTTTCAGCTTGTTATGGTTCGCATTTTAGTTCTTTGGATAATTTCTTTAAGTTTGGAGTTTTAGGACATGGTTTTGAATGATGTGTCACTTCATATGCCTGTTTGAACTTTACAAATTCAAATTATGCTAAGTCATTAATAGCACTACTGGAATAACATTATTCCCGTAGCACAAATATAATCATGCCTTAATATACGCCCGCCACCCAAATTTCATTATGATTACACAAATCGTGGACTAAGAGTTCACATGTGTCCCATGATGGCTCTCGAATCATTTTATGATTCAAATCGTTACATGATCGAATTGCTCCATACCTGCAAAGGAATCATTTCAAATCGATCAATTCCCAAATATCATTATCTAAACCCACCACTTTTCATTCTAATTGTGTTGAATTATAAGCATAGGTATTTTTCTTAGAATAATTGTTATATGTTAACAGTTGTAGTTTGCAAATTCAGAATCCGATTAGTGCTTGTTGTAGCATCATGTTTCATGGCACCTAAAAGAAGCGGGTAAGTGGTCAGATTGGAACCTGAGGGCGTCGAGCTTCTTGAGGCATATCCGCAGATGGTGCAGAGATTTAGAGATGTTGGTTGGTTTTAATTCATCACTACCTTCCAAGGTCAAGATGAACAGGTCTCTTTGGCATTTGCATAAAACTTTTATGGTTACGAAGTGGAGATCAGGAAATTGCTAATGTTGGTGATAGAACAAACAATTTCCAAGGCTTGTAGGTTGGTGGTCGGAGGAGAACGATGGTGGAAGAAAGAGCATTTAGTTACAGAATTCACCAATAAGTTTTTGCTGCCAGACAAACAAAATCGAGATTGGAGAAAAGGAATCCCTCGCAATTGGATTAGACAGGAATGCCACACTACTCTGATCATTATCCACAGGTATATCACCTGCAAAGGCAAATTCTCATTGATTTATATCTATCACATTAGGTTATTAATGCATCTAAATGGTGATTATCCTTTAAATTTGCCTTATTTTCTCCTCAAAAGCCTGGCAAAAATGTCAAAAAGAGTGCAATCACACTCCTCCAATGCAAAGAGTAACCTGTTTCATCAGGTTTTAATTAAGACTCTAGTCGTGTCTTCCCTAAGAGAAATATAAAAACCCTGGAGCTTACTCATGCAATCCCTAAATCCTAACCCACAATCCAACAAACAGAAGAAAAGAAAAATGAAAAGGGATGTTACACAGGAGCCAAGAATTTAAGTTGTTGAAACCCCTATTAAAGAAGAATTTCCTTCCATCAGGGTAACAAGGACCAATAGAGGTAAGAGACCAAAATGGGAAACAAAAAATGAAATTCTTCCGGAGGCAGATTTAAAAACAAAAGAAGACTCTGATGAAGATTTTAATGTTACACTTTCAGCCAAGCATAAAGCATCAGCAACCAATAAGAAGAATGTTGCAGTTAAAAGGAAAAATAAGAAATATGTGCCTATGCCTCAATACCCTAGGAGGAACTCTACAAGATTCACCAACAAGTACAGGCTAAGGCCCAAATCCATGTTCGATTCCTCAATCAAAAGAGAAGATGTCATAGTGATAGAAGACAATTTTGAAGATGCTAAAGTAGATATCAAACGAAAGACAAGAATGTCCCTAGTACATAAAGAACCATTAAAAGAAGGTAAGAAAATTGTTCTATTCTCTACAGGACCTGTAACAAGAGCTGCTACCAAATTGTCAAGAGCTAAAGCATCTTCCAAAGGTATAAGTAGGGTTCCTGAAACTAAAGAAAGTAATCTTGTAGATTCAGACCATATATCAGACATGCTTGAAGCCATGAACCCAACCAGTTCATATGAAGAGTAAAACTTAACATTGGTTTCTAAGTACCAAATTAAGATGAAAGAACCTCAGGTTGCCATAGATTTGAATGAGTCTGCACTTGTTGAAGAGTTCCCTGAGTTCAGGGTTAAAGTCAGAACTGATAAAGAAAAGATCAAAGAGCTCCAGAAGATAGTGGAACAGTTGAAGAAAGAGAAGGATCATGTAGAGAAATGGAGTGCTAAGCAGTAAGAAAAGATGAACACAACTTAAAAAAGAGAAAACCAGAAATCAAATACAGGAATACTCTGTTTTTCCTGTTTTAGTTCTTATATTCAAAAGAAGTTTCTGAAACTATGGAGATGAATTTGTTAAAACCAAAAGATTTTTTTGTTGGAAACAATCCCCTTCACAAAAACCTCTCTTTTTTTTTACACATCTATCACATTTTAAGAGAGTCAAATATATCTTTGAGGCCTAATTTTCTGATAAATCTACAGGAAATACTCTGCTTTTTTAACCTGTTTTAGTCTTTTTCTTCAAGAAAGGTTGCAGAACAGATGTAGAGGAATTTGTTGAAAAAAAAAGAGGTTTTTTTTAGAAACATTACCCTTCAATAAAACCTCACTGGGTTTTTACACAGCCATCACATTTTAAGATATTTGAATTGATCTTTGAGGCCTATTTTTCTGCGATTTCATAATAAATAATTTCCTGTTTTAGTCAATAATTTTGGGAGAGGTTGCAGAACATATGGTGATGAATTTTTGGAAACCAAAAGGGTTTTTTGTTGGGAATGAGTCCCTTCCAAAAAACCTCTCTCTATCTTTACACATCTATCACCGTTTTAGAGATACAAAGATATTGTTGGACCCTATTTTTCAGGAATTTGCCAGATTTATTTTCCTAAAAAATCTCATGGACAACAATTGACAAGCCACCTCATCAATTC
>ML818281.1:0-14726 GCA_009831015.1 Picea engelmannii | reverse complement strand
TTGTGGGAATTAATTTCAAGTTTTGATTTCAACCTGATGTTCTTGTTTCTTTTGATATTCTAAGGCAAGAATTTATGTGAAGTTAAAAAATTGAAGGCTTCATATTCTCTTTTTCTTATTGTTTTAATCCATCTATGTGTCTACCTTTTATTCAGTCAATGGGATATGCTATGTTCTGATCTTGATTTTCATGTTATGTTATAGCCTTGAGCCAATTTTCAACCACCTTATTCAAAAATGCAAATTATAAAAACCTTCTAAACACTTTGCAATAAACCAATGATGCCCTAGCTTGCCCTCTCACAGTCAAGTGCAACTTTAGGGACTAACACTATGACAAGTCTGGACTAGGATATCACCAGATGTAGACTGAGAAAGGTTCGAGCTCCAAGATGACAAAATAAGAAGCAGAGAAAATCAGCTATGCGTAAATAGTCAAAGGTCCTCAAGAAAAAAAGCACAGAGGAATTGGACCAACTAGAATATTTAGAACAAAAAACCAAAAATCAACAACATCTCAAGAAGAAGAAGGCTTCAGAAGAGAAACACCATTCAAAAGATACCCTACATCCAGGTATCAAACTATTTTTATTCTTTTATGTTATGATTGTAACAATTTTGGTCACAACGATGCAAACTATAGAGCCTATGCGAATAAAAAAATAAAATATGAAGGAAATTCAAACAATAGTTACCTCAGAGAGTCACATGAAGATCAAAACAAAAATCACAACAATTTTGGTTCACTAAGTAATGAAATAGAGTGCTACAAGTGCAAAAATTTTGGACACATGGACAAATATTGTAGATTGACTGCTCCTCCAAGGAAACCAAAGAAGAATGTCAAATAATAACCATAAAGGATATGGATAAGGAAGCAAGAACAAGTCAACAATGAAGAATGCTCACTTGCTTTACAAGCTCAACACAAGAAAATTGGGTGGTATGTTGACAACGATTGTTCGAAGCATATGGCAGGTGACAAGAACAGCTTTCTGACAATGAAGAAGGAACAATATGGATAAGTTTCATATGGAAATGATAACTCAACCAGAATTATAGGAAGAGGCACATTCACACTTGGAAGTAAAGATGCCAGGGAAGAAAATGGTCTATTGGTCGAAGATATGAAGCACACTCTACTAAGTGTAAGTCAAATGTGTGATCAAGGACACAAGTTTTTGTATGACTTAGAAAAATGTGAGATAAGAAAAGAAGGATCAGGAAAATTGGTGGCTTCATCTAGAATAACCCTAAACAATGTATATGTCTTGAATGATATTGAAAAGGAAAAATGTTGATTAGGAAAAGAAAATGAGATTTGGATCTGACATAGAAGGATGGGTCACATAAACTTTGATAACCTTATCAAAATCAGTAAAAAGGAATTAGTGAAATAAATGCCCGAGATATAAAATCCAACAAATACTATGTGTGGCCATTTTCTACAAGGAAAACAAGCCAAAACCAAGTTCAAATCAAAAGAGTACTTCGTGACAAAACCATTGGAGATTGTACACATTGCTCTATCTGGACCTACAAGAATGAAGGGATTAAATGGAGAAAAATACTTTATGATACTGGTTGATGACTACACAAGAATGACTTCAGTTTTCTTTCTTAAGAAGAAGTCAGAGGCATTCAAACACTTCAATATATGCAAAGAGATGGTTGAAATCGAGATGGATTTGAAAATCAAGTGCTTGAGATCAAACAATGTAGGAGAGTTTACATCAAAGGAATTCATGGATTAATCTAGTGAACATTGAATAAAGAGACAATTCTCGGCATTTGGGACACCTTAGAAAAATGGAATTGTCGAAAGGAAGAACATAATAGTGCAAGAAATGAATAGAACCATGTTGAAACATTCCAAGTTGAGTGACATCTTTTGGGCACAAGCAGTACATAAAAAAGTTCACATCCTGAACATAGGAATGATCAGAGGTAACAATGATAAGACTCCCTATGAGTTATAGAAAGGAAATGTGAAGCATTTCATAGTATTTGGAAGAAAATGTTATATCAAAAGAGAAGATAGCAGGCTTGGAAACTTTGACTCCCGAGTTGATAAGGGAATACTAGTTGGGTATTTAAGAAAAATAAAATAATATAAATGATTCAGTCCAAGACTCAACATAATCATGGAAAGCATCAATGTAAAAACTGATGAGACATATGTACAAAAAGGAAAAGAAGGAAGAAAAGATTCAGAAGAGAAATATAATGAGGAAGATCTGAAATGAGAAGAAGTAGAAGAAGAAGAAGAAGAGCAGACAGAAGTAGAACAAGAGGAATATGAAAAATGTATACCTCCTAAGACACCTAGATGACGAGTACAAAAAAATGATCCACTAGAACATATTATTGGGAATAAATATGCATTATTTGAAACCCAAAGAAACATACTTTCACCAGAAAAACAACACTTAGCATTGTTATCTACAGTTGAACCAAGCAGTTTTGAAGAGGCTAGAAAAGATGAACATTGGATCAAGGCTATGGATGAAAAATTGTATTAGATAGAGAAGAATGATACATGGGATCTGGTTCCAAGACCAAAGAACAAGAACATGATTGGTACAAAGTGGGTTTTCTGAAACAAACTCAAAGAGGATGTGCAGGTAACCAAAAACAAAGAAAGGTTAGTATGCAAAGGATACACTCAGATTGAAGGTATAGATTTTGAAGAAACCTTTTCCCCAGTCGTGAGGATGGAAGCAATCAGATTGATCTTAGCCTATGCATGTTACAAAATAATTAAGGTGTATCATATGGATGTTAAGTCAACCTTTCTTAATGGAGAATTATAAGAAGAAGTCTGCATGGAATAGTCTGAAGGGTTTCTACTCTCAGAAAGGGAAGATTATGTTTACATATTGAAGAAATCATTGCATCGACTCAAGAAGGCCCCCAAAGCATGGTATTCAAGATTGGATAGGTATATACAAAAACAAGGATTCAAGAAGAACAATGCAGAACACAATCGTGACATAAAGTAGATCGAGATAATATATTGATAATTGAAGTTTATGTAGATGACATCATCTTCAGAAATCATGATGACAAGATGAGTCAGAAGTTTGCCAGAGATATGCAAAATGTGTTCAAAATTTCTTTTCTTAGTGAGTTGAATTTCTCTTTGGGATTATATATATGTCGGCATGATAAGGGTATTTTCATCTCTTAGACCAAGTATATCATAGAAATTCTAAAGAAGTTTGGAATGGAAGATTTCAAACCCATGAGTACTCCTATGCAGACCAGTTGCAAGTTAAGAAAGGATGATGATTCTAAATATGAAAATCAAATAATATATAGATCAAGGATGGGAAACTTACTTGATGTGACAACATCTGGAGCGAATGTGATGCAAGTATTTGGATATTTTGCGACATTTCAAGAAACATCGAAAGAAACACTTGTTATGGCAGAAAAGAGAATATTCAGATATCTCAAAGAAACAAAAGATTTTGGATTATGGTACCCAAAAGGGAAATGTGCTCGCGGGAAAACCCCCCTATGGCTACACAAGGGTTTACAGTGTATGTAGATCAATAACCTTTTAAAAGTCTCCTACTTCTCTAACTACCCCAAATCTACCCAGACTTATGCAAGAAAAGTAAAATGAGAAGGATGTGGTAACTGTACCTTTACTCTGCATCCAATGTTGATCCTCTCATGCTTGATAGCTTTGTTGACTAAAAACCTCATCCCAAAGGCTGGCATGCATTCAAAGATAGATAAACATAAAACTACAAGAATACATTTCATACAAAAATAAGGGTTATATGTTAGAATAAAATCATAAATAAAATGAAAACATTCGATACATCATGTTTTGGGACAGGAAAAGTACTTCTTTTATTGATGATACAATTATTACTTACAACCAATGTCGGCTACTACTCCACGAACCTAGTTGGGGATCCTCTTCACCAATATCCAAGTGCACCTCCATGTATCTTTCTCCTTTCAACCTTCTTCTTCGGAAATGGAATGGGTTCTGTTGGAGGAAAAAGGGAAAAAATGAGGAATTCTGAGGTAATTCTCACAAAATGGCTGCAAATGCTTGGGGAAAGGAGGGGATGTTAAACGGGTAGAGTTTCATTGTTCTTATGTCTAGATTTGGAATGATACCCTAACACCTCCTTTTATATGAAAAAAGGATGGTTATTCGGTTGGATGACGAGCTATAGGGGATGGATTAGTTGGGAAACTACCCAATAGCCTGTAATCTCAACGAATTCCTTGCAACTTTTTATTTTTTGCAACTTTTGGAAGTATACATGGGATGTAATGGTGCATTATGTGTACGTACACGGGATGTAGTGGTGAAAAAAGCATATGTATGTGGGAAGTATTGTTGCAGGGCGCATACATCTTCAAAAAATGAGTTTTTAAGAAGAGCAACTTAGTGATGGCTTGGAAAAAATTGCAAGTAAGAGGGCCAAATGCCATGTATGCATATGTGCAGAAATTTAGGTTTATAACAAGGGACTATATTTGGTTTCCTACACATATGTATATTGGGTAGGTAGAATTAACAATAGAAGAAGTACATGTGGAGCATATTTCTACTTAGACGAGTGTCTGATATCATGACTAAGCAAGAAACAATCATCAATATCTATGTCCACTAAAAAATCAGAATATATTGCAGTAGAAGCATGTTGCACTCAAGTTCTATGGATGAAGTAGACCTTGTAGGATACATAGGTGGAATATGAAGAGCTTATTATGATTATCTATGATAAGAGCAATGCTATCAATATCTCGAGGAGTCCAGTAATGCATTCCAAGATGTAGCACATTCCGATCAAGTTTCACTTTCTAAGGGAAAAGGTTACATAGAAAAACATCAACCTATAGTACATTGGGACAAAAGAGTAGATTGCATATATCTTCACCAAACCTCTTTCGAGGGAGAGCTTTGAGTATCCTCGAAAGAAAATTGGAATAGTTTCTACCCCATAGTGACCCACACGACATCAAACATAGTAAGACAGATGGAGAGAAGTAGAAGACATGAAGAATATGAGTAAATAATATTTTGAATAATTTTCATATACATAAAATATTTACACAAGGAAGAACCATGAACAAAAAATTAGAGGCTTGTTGGCAAGGGGAGAAACCCCAAGGAGAATTACCCTTTTCCATTGATTTCAAAGGGGGGAAGAGAAAATAAAGGAATGGAAATAGATAGAAAGAACAAATGCATGAAGACAAGGGGAGGATTGGTCACATAGGGAGGCATGGTCACAGGGGGAGCATGAGTAGGAACATGAGTGTTCCCATGCGTAAAACCCCAAGACTGATCCCCAGTTGTAACTGTAATGATCTTTTATAGGCTAGCGAGCCAGGTTATTATAGGCCATAAGGTTTATGTGATTATTCAACATGAGATCCTAGATGCTAAAGGTGAGTGAGCCTATTTTTGTATAAGTAAACACTCATATCATTAATAAAATATATCGTTGCATGTAGACCAACCACAATAAAAGAGCACGGGGAACTAAACTCCACTACAAAGGGAAAGGGGGGGGGATAAGATCCTATAAAGGGGGATAATCTAGAGGGATTGTCTCCAAAGGAATATAATAATATTATTCCTAAATACTAAGGTGGGGATAATTATTTTATCCTAATTTCTAAGGATGGGGACAAGTGGGCCAAAGTGGCTCTCAACCTGACAAGTATCCAATTTCGAACATGCATACAAGGATCTTGGGATTAGTGAATTTGGATACATTATTCCATTGGATTTGGCCATGGGATTTAGCCATTCTCTCCATCATTCAAACCTCTCCACGATACATGCATGCCTTGAGAAGAAATTCGTACTTCCTATTATGAGCAACTCCCTGTACCATCTTGAGCGAGTACTGTACCTTACTCGAGCTGATACTTCACCTTATCTGAAGGTCGTTGCTTCCATCACATGTACTCTACCCTGAACTATATTGTTGTTATCACATGTACTTGGTTAACTTAAGCACTGGACTGAGGAGGCAGCTTGTCAAACCTGTGGATTGAAGAGGTAGGTTTTTAGGCCCGTGAGAAACTCTCTCCAGATGAGATATTTGTTGGGAATTGATTTCATGAGGGATCCCAAATATAGCTACAGTTTTATGAGAATTCTTGTCCTACGTATTGTTGAAGCCTTGGAAGGGAAGTGGGGCAGTTGAAGGACTGTTGAGTAGAGAAGGGGCACACTTCTTGGGGTAGGACATGCATGTGGGGAATGAGATACTGTGAGATTTTAGTTTGAGTAGGCATCTGACAAAGTTGTTCCTGCTATTTGAGATACATGAGCGTATCTAGGAACTCCTTTACATGAGTGGAGTTTAGTCTTAGCTCGGGGGTGACCCACTACTGAGAGTTTTGATCAATGTGGTCTAAGGATAGGAGGATCGTGGAAGGTTTGCAGACTTTATAAATAATAAGTATCAATTATGTGTTATGTTATTTTCTTTATTATTCTTTAAATGTTTAATTTCATGAGTTTTCCCCTATGTATGATGTATGTGCATTGTTAGTGATATTCCACATGAATTATGTATATTTGTAGGGTATTTGTGTTCTTTTAAATTTATTTATACAGCTCAAAACGTTCTACGTGGCATAGCCCAACTTAAGTCTGGGGATGTTACAATGCAGTATAAAAATTGATGGAAAAAGGAAGTATCAGTAATGTGACTAGACCTGGATGGTGGTTGGTCGGGTGATGTTACAATCTGGTATCACAACCCTAGTTTTCAACACTGAGCCTGGATGGGCCAAGCGAGTGGAAATTGAAGTGAAATTTCACAGAGAATCATTTTTTACATGGTCGGATTTCGAGTTACAATGCGTCCATGGGTGTCAAGAGGGTGGTAAGATCACACCTTGACTTGTTAGAAAGCTCAAGAGGTGTAATAGTTCAAGAAACTACAATAGTCACTGCATTGAGTCACCATATTAAATCTGGGCCTTTGGATCAAACACAGACAAGAAGGGAGCGAAATGTAGAGGGGATCATATCCCACCCATATTATATGAGCATGAAAGAATGAGGGTCATCGAATCAAGATTAGAAGTGGGGACGTTAAAACCCCAAGTCCTTTGGACTTCACTTCTACGACAATTTTCTGTTGTTTGTTCAAAGGGAGGGAAAATCCCCAAAGTCCTGAAGTTACAAACTTTGAAGAAGATATTGATCATTCGTCATTGAGGACACATCTCATCAAATTAGCAAGAGTTCCTGAAGTTCAGAACTCTAGACAAAGTGGGTGATTGTTGTGCGGAGTAGGGAAAGTATCGAAGTTCTGAACTCAAGAGAAGATCCTGACCATTTATCATTGAGGACACGTGTCAGTAGATAAGTGAGAGTCTACAAGTTTGACACTCCATAGGAAGTGGGTGTTTGTTGCACGGAGAAGGTAAAGTCCCAAAGTCCATAACTCTAGATAAGATCATGATCATTCATCGTTGAGGACATGTGTCAGCAGAATAATGATATTTTGAAAGTTTGGCACTTTGAAGAAAGTGGGTGATTGTTACGCGAAATAGGGAAAGTCCCTAATTCTTGAACTCTGGAGAAGATCCTGACCTTTCATCATTTATGACATGTGCCATCATATTAGTGAGAGTCTGAATCTTCTGCACTTCGAAGAAAGTGGGTGATTATTGCACAGAGTAGGGAAATTCCCAAAGTCTCGAACTCCATAGAATATCCTGATCGTTCGTCATTCAGGACACGTGTCGATAGATTAGTCGGTGTCTAAAAGTTTGATGATCCAGAACATCATGGCTGAAAAGTGTTATGGTGTGAAAAGGGCCAAATCCATGAAGCCAAAGTCAATCCTGACCGTCTGTTGATGGGTGAGAATCAACCATGGATCTTCATCATTTGTTGATTTGAAGTTCAGTAGTTTGTGGGTTTGGTGATGATCAGTACCGATAACTCTCGAATCCCAAAGTTTCATAGGAGATATCAGTTTTTGGTTGTAGGAGGAGTGAGAGTCGTCAATCTCGAATTTGACATTTCAAAATCTAGGAGGTCGCACACATTGAATTCTCAGAACTTTCGAAGCCTAGAGTCTCAGAGCTCCTATTGACCATAGATATTAATGGAGAATGTGGATCATTGATTCACGAGTCCTTCGACAATTCACCAATTCGATGTTCAGGTGATTTATGGTGTGGTGTTGTAAATTATTTTGAATCCTGAAGCTCTGGAGCCAAGGAGCACCAAAATAGTTCTCCAGTTCTATGTTTGGGGAACTTAGGGTGTTGTGTGGTCAAATATTTTGAAGCCTGAAGCTCGAGAGCATCATAGTCCTCAAACTCTAGAGAATCAACTTCCAAGGAGTTATCCACTTTGACATTTAGGGAAAATGTCGGGTTGTGTTGAAAAATCCTATGAATCCCAAAGATTTGGAGCACCAGAGTCCCGAAACTTTGGAGAAGCACCGTTTGGGGAGTTAGCCACTTCGACATTCTGGGGAAATGTTGTGTAACATTAGAAAAACCTATGAAGTCCAAATTTCTGAAGCCCCGGAGCCCTTAAGCTCTGAAGAAGTTCTTTTTCATAAATTCTCCAATTCGGCATTCGGGGAAAATGAATTGTGTTGAAGGAGAAACCTCCAAAGTTTGAAGTTCAGAAGCCTTGGAGCACCGAAGCTCTAAGGAGGCTCCTGTTTGGAGGTTCTCCAATTTTGCATTTGGGGAAAAAGAAGTTTGTTGAAGGAGAAAACTCTGAAGTTCAAAGTTCCAAAGCCCCAGATTCTCGAAGCTCTGGATAAGAACCATATAGGTAAGAGGATGGTTCTATCCCTAGGTCACATGAGATTGGGGGTCGAATTAAAGAGGATAGTTCCCGAGAATTGATTTTGAAGAAAGAAAATATCATAGAGAAGGAGCTTTCATATTTTGGAATTGTACAGACTTGCATTTGAGGGAAAATACAGGATCCTGTGAACCTTAAAATAAGATTCAACAAGGGTCCAAGAGCTAATCCGACTCCTAAATAAGATCACTATACAAGGATTTCCCTTACGGAAAGGACAAATTTTCAGATAACCATAATTTTTTTCTCAAGACTCGGAATTGGGAAAGGGAGTAGTCATTAGAAATATATTGGATAGCAGAATATATCTGTTCACCCAGAAAATTGATTTGGATAGTCAATTTCTCAAGAGATTAGAAGAAAGAAGTCTGATGCATTATGAACCAGAATTGTTCATAATTTCATGCAATTGATAAATCAATTATCCTAAGAAGTTATGTTGGATGCACATTTTGCAGAGTTAACAAAAATTAGATCAAAAAATGATCAACACAGAGTGTATATGGATGAAAGATACACAAGGGGCTTATATCTAATAAGATGAGATTAGAAGGATGGATGTCCATATGGGTAATGAAGGTACAAACTCAAATGGACATGGATAAGGAAATGAAGAAAGATTAAACTTGGTAGAGATCATTAAAAATCTACAAAAGGATGTCCAAAGTTATAAAGATGATAATGAAAGGTGTTGAAAAGTCAACAAGAAACATGTGTCTAATTTCCTTTTTCCCTTAAATAAATTGGACAATAAATATTAATCTATTATTTCATTCATAACTGAGTGAGTTGGATTTGTAACAGAACTATAAGTGTAGTTAAGTGAGTTAAGCTCAGTTGTACTAGTTGTAACTAAACTTTCACTAGTGAGAGTTCAGTGAACTAATTATTCATTAATTCACAATCAGTGAACTCACATGCAACTGAAGACTCGCCACGGTTAACTACATGCATGTCAGATCCATTGGAGACCCAATTGAGATAACAAGTGAAATGGATAGTTTGGCTATCAGTTGTGATTTGAGTGAAGTGCACTCATGCAATCTGACGCATACCTATCGGCTCTCGGGACCAAGATCCGCTCACAGGATCGTTCTATATGCCCTTGAGCCAAATCGTATCTTTCGATTACCACTAGAATCCGCAAATTATCGATAGATCCACAGGTCCTTTTCACAACTCACAATCTCACGAGTTCGCGAGTCGTGACTCTCGACTCTTCCTTCTCAAATCCATGATATCAAAGATCGTGAAATAGGTATATCCCTTTCTTTTGTCAGCGCCCTCCTTGCACGATCGTCGGCTAGGCTAAGCGCTAGCACTTCTCGCCTTTTGCACCTTCGCGAGTTCAAAGGTCCAACCTTGGCACCTTTATTTCCCGAACCCCCGAGAGGAGATATTGAATTTTCTCCTCTCGTTCTCACTACTCGCGACTTCACGAGTCAGAGGCTCAAACTTTCATTGCCTTATCTCCTGAGTCCCTGAGATGCAAGAGCTCAACGGGGTGTTGACTCCTCCAAATGTGTGACCTGTGTCCGTCGGTCTACTTCCCAGGCCCACCTTGTGGTTCTTCCATGTGTTTCCTCCATGCCTCGGCTCTCATCACTTCACGTCCTTTGAAATTGAAAGTAACTCCTTTCAACCTCTGAACCCCCGAACATGCGATATGGGATGACGTTCCTGATCCAACGGTCCTTGTTGGTTCAAATCCTATGGTTTGATTCTCCCAAGATTTACACTTCGAAAAAATTCTCACCGTAACCTTCTCTCTCCTCTACAAGATCCGACGGTTCTCAGAAACTCGTGAATTCTCCATGGAGAATTACGACCGTTCAATTCCTCCTTAACACTCCTGCGAAATGAACACAGTATATCCTTTCAAAACTTGTCCTCCTACAAAACAATGTCGCTACGCCTCCTTCTAATACTTCAAGGAACTACCTCTTCTGAGCTTTTACGACAACCTAGAGTCTTCAATAAGGCTCCTACACGCACTCCTTGCGACACTTCTTCAAATACACTCCAAGTATTTGAAATTCTTAGACTCTCTGCACTCTCCTGCGAGAGGAGTCTTTCAACAGTTTCGCTCAGGTTGCAAACACTGAGACTTCACTCGGCCTGCGCACTCCTTGCATGGCTATTGTGCTTAACTTGCACTTCTACGAGAATGAGAACAGTGTTATCTCTCCTAATCTTGTAGAGACGAACTCTAACTTCTGTCAACACACACCTTGCAGACAAATTCACTGCACTCCTTGCAGGAAAGCTCTTGCTCAGTCAGAGAAACAATTGAAACTCATTCGTTACTCTCCCTCTCTTCAGATTTCAGTCATTAAATATGAAATCATACATTCATACATCAAAGAAAATGCATAACAGAGAGTAAAAAAGCACTTATAAATCAACATGTATAACATAGAAAGCAAATCGACACCATGAGTCTGAACTAAAAATCTTTGTATTAATCCAGAGCTTCTGTACATGGGGTTTTTACTCTACACAACTCTTTGCTTCTGCTCTCCTATTCTCTCTTCTCATAATCATAATAATGTTACAACTATACAATTATATCTCGTTTCCCTCCTCGCTCTAAACTATCAAATCTAGAACTTTAAAGCTACCTACCTATATTAACTATGCATAAATGCCTCTTAGTCCTTCAGATGAGAGCAGGATGCTCAGTGTTTGATTACAGTCAAGAAGTACGCCCTTTCTTAACTTCTTCATTTAATTTTGGCGTATCCAATTTTAAAATATTTCAAACAATTTATCATGTGCCAAAATGTGTTGGCGCTTGCTCCACGCTCGCTTGATGTTGGCGATGCTCCTGCATCATACTCCCTCGCTTGAAAATTTTCATGGGATCCTGTCCATGAGCTCTCGCATGGTCTGTACATGCTTCTGGATCTCTGCTTCATTTTCCTAGCTGGCACCTTCAACTGGATGTCCCTTCCAATTGATCAAGTATTCGAAGTATTCCTTTCTTCTAGTCCTTTTGCTAACTCTTTTGTCCAGTATGATTTCCATCTATGGATTCTCTGCAACTGGCATCTGTTTAGTCCACTGAACCTCTGGTTGTTCATCACTTTTTCTTTCTTCCTCAGATTTGTATGGGTACAAATCCGAGACATTGAATATCGGAGAAATTCCGATCCCATCAGGTAATTCAATCTCATAAGCATTTGCCCCAAATTTCTTCAAGACCTTACATGGTTCGTTTTTCTTCATCTTTAGTTTGTTATATGTCCCCTTCGGTAACCTTTCCTTTCTCAGATGTGCCATAATCAAATCACCAACCTCAAATTGAAGTTGTCTCTTGTGTTGATCTGCTCTGCGCTTATACTATTGGCTCAAGTTTTTCAGTCACTCCTTCACTTGGCTGTGAAGTTCCTTTATTGCCTCTGCGAAATACTCTGCACTATCACTTCTAGTTGCATTCTATTCTAAATCTCTCAATTATGAAACTCCTCTTGGCTGCATCCCGTAAACAATTTGGAATGGACTCTGCCATGTGGTTCGATTGATTGAATCATTGTAAGCAAATTCCTCCTGTGGTAGAATATTGTCCCACTGACTGTGGTGTTCTGTCACCAAGCTCCTTGGCAAGTCTCCCGAACTTTTGTTCACAACTTCTGTCTATCCATTCGTCTGAGGATGATAAGCTGAACTGAATGAAAAGTTTGTTCCCAACTTTTTCCATAGGGTTATCCAAAAGTGTCCCACGAACTTAGTGTCTCGATCCGAAACTATGCTCCTTGGTAAGCCATGAAGTCGAATGACTTCTTTGAAAAACAAATTCGCAATGTGAGTTGCGTCACTAGTTTTCTAACATGGTATGAAGTGTTCCATCTTAGAAAATCTATCCACCACCACAAAGATCGAGTCAAACCCTCTTTGTGTTCTCGGCAGCCCCAATATGAAGTCCATGCTTACTGCATCCCACGACCTGTCAGGTATGGGTAACGGTTGATAAAAGCCAGCATTCTGCCTCTTTCCTTTTGAATCCTGACAAATTCAGCATATGACCATGAATCTTTTGACGTATTCTCTCATTCCTGGCCAAAAATATGACTCATTTAACTTTGAGAACATCTTGTCATGACAAAAATTCCCGACCAATCCTCCATAATGTTTCTCCTTCAACAGATTCTCCCTCATGGAGCATTTTGGAATACAAAGTTGATTACCCTTAAACAATAATCCTTCCTGGATCATGTATTCTATCCATTGGCTTCTGTCCCTGAGAATTGGATTCTCAGCTGCTTCATACGTCTCTTTAAAATCTATATCATCTCTGTACATGTCCCTGAGATCATCAAAACCCAGTGTTTTGACTTTGAACTCCTGCAACAACAAACATTTCCTTCTCAAAGCATCAACAACTTTGTTAGCAGTTCCAGAAATATGCTTAGTTACAAAAGTAAAGTTTTGCATGTATTCAACCCATTTAACATGTCTTTGATTCAATTTCTCCTATTGAGTCACAAATTGCAAAGCATGATTGTCACTGTATAAGACAAACTCCTTAGGGATTGAGTAATGCATCCATTTCTTCAATGCTTGAATAATAGCGTAGAACTCCTTTTCATAAGTGGAGTATTTCACATTCACTTCATTCAACTTCTCGCTGAAGTATGCTATCGGCCTGTCTTATTGGCTCAAGACTGCCCCTATTGCAAATCCACTTGCTTCACATTTTACTTGAAATGTCTTTTTAAAATCCGGCAACACCAGAATTGGTTGTTCCGTGATTTTCTTCTTCAGCAAATTAAAACTTTTCTCAGCCTCTTCTGTCCAATGAAAAGATTTGTGTCTCGTCTTCACTTTGTCCATGATTGGTGCACTAATTCCACTGAAATTACTAATGAAATTCCAGTAGAAAATAGCCAATCCATGAAAACTTCTCACCTCAAATATACTCTTCGGTGATGGCCAATTCTTAATCACCTCCACCTTATCTGGATCCATTCTCAACTTATCTACAGAAATAACAAAACCCAAATAAATGAGCTATGTCTTCATGAATGAGGATTTCTTCATGTTTATCAACAACTTCTCTTGTTGTAGCCTCTTCATTACTGTAGCCAAATGTTTAAGATGCTCTGCCTCTATTTTACTGAAAATCAGTATGTCATCAAGATACACAATGACAAATTTTCCGATGAAATCCTTCGGGACTTAATTCATCAACCTCATGAAAGTACTTGGTGTGTTCATTAAGACAAGTGGCATAACAAGACATTCATACAACCCTTCATTAGTCTTGAAGGTTGTCTTCCATTCATCACCTTCTCTCATACGAATCTGGTGATATCCACTTTTCAAATCAATCTTTGAAAAAAATTTGGCCCCACTCAAGCAATCCATCAAATCATCCATTCTTGGCAGTAGAAAGTTGTACCTGATGGTTATATTATTGATCACTCTCAAGTCAGTACACATCCTCCAGCCTCCATATTTATTCGGACTGAGCACTGTCAGAACAACACATGGACTCAAGATTTCTCTAACCAACCCTTTGTCCATTAAATCCTGGACCTGTCTTTTGACTTCTTCATTCTCCCGCGGCGTCAATATGTACGCTTCTTTGTTTGGTAAACTAGATCTAGGTATGAGATCAATATGATGACTCACACTTCTGATTGGTGGCAACGAACGAGGTAGTTCATCCACTACTATGTCAGCAAACTCTTCCAACAGTTTCTGAACCTCTTCCGGTAAATCATCTACCCTTGTACTGGTTAAAACATTTTTAGGCTTCCTGACCACAATGAATTGTGGTTCCTCCTTCTTCTTAACCTCTGTAAGAAGTTCCTTCCCACTCATGAGAAGTACAGTGTTGCTTACTTTAGGTTTCACCTCTTTATCTTTGATTGGAAGCAACATGTGAGTT
>ML818280.1:111888-134126 GCA_009831015.1 Picea engelmannii | reverse complement strand
GATAGATTTTGTATCAAGTTTACTGCATTATTTTCCTCTGATCAACATACATTTGAAACCAGAACTATAATGGAGAAATCAGACTTTAGGATAGTCTTAAAAAATCAACGATGATAGGTAGTTTTAGAGGGTCGCTGACACATTATTAGCATCCGCCCAGTTCCAAGAGATGTATCAAGTAATAAACAAACAAGAAAATTGCTCATAAAACAACTACACAACCAACCCTCCTATACTGTGAAATCTGCAAACATTATGACAGTCCCGAAGGAAAACCTAGCAGCAGATTTGTGAGGCAACGTTAAGTTCTTTGAAAAGGTCTTTGGGGCTCGTATGTAGTCGATTTGTTTCCAATTGGAGAGACGATGAGCATACCCTCGAAACGTTTCAAGGAGGAGGGTCAAGACAATCTTGTAACAAAATTTTGTCTCTGCAAATTTGGACAGCAAATTAAACCCTCGGACAACAATTAATAATGGGTGACGTCCAACAGCACTAGGAGGTCGTTAGGCTAGGTTATGCTTTGATTTGATGGTTGGGATTACTCGAAACAAGGAGCACCACAACATTGCGCAAATAAGTCTTCTAACATCATAGTGAAATGACCTCAAGTCTACAAATTTTGACAGTGAATGGGATCTTAAACAATGATAAAGTGAATGTGAAGTTTTCCCTTTGAGTAACGTCATTTAACCCCTTAAGGTGTCCATCTGCTGCATAGAATTAATTAGAGTAGGATGAGTTTAGAACATTGCAACAATTATTGATCGATTCAACAATCCAAGCATCTGTTTGGCAGAAAGACAAACAGTAGAAAAACCATTGAATCATAACAAATACTTCAAATATTGCAAAGATTGATGATGGATGATTCCCAATTGGGATTTGAAACCCTATGTTCCAAACGATATGTATCTAGGGAATCCACAAAATCAAATTCATTTCTCTTCAATAATACCTCTATATGCAAGGGTTAGATCTGGAATAATGGACAGTAAAATTAAAACCAAACCCTGTTGAGTGCCAACATTCCAAAATATTCAATGAAGGACGCATTGGCATACAAAAATCTGAATAAAAGATAGGTTGATGAGGCTCAAAGAAAATAGAAAAAGGTGGGAGAAGAAATAAAGGAAAAATTGATTGAAGAATAATTTAAGATCCCCTTGAGAGGTCATTAGGGAAGTCTCTTGTGAAAATGCTGAAGCAATTCCCATCTCTAGTTAAAGATTGTATGCCAAAAATGCACAACTAGCTTAGGAGCTCCAGGAATACTTGAAAATGCTGCCTTGGGGACTTTTACAATACTTAGATCCAGAACTGTAATGAGGCACTCTGAGGCAAGGTCATCAGAAGAAAGTAGGAACAAAATTCAGGACTCTGTAATACTTCTGCTCCCTAGTATGGGCATGAATGTTGATTTAAAATATGAGGAAACAGGAAGTGAATATATCCTTGATAACAACAAGTCTGCCAGTGATGAAAAACATGCTTCTAAGCGTTACATCTTTGACAAAATGGTTCACCTGGATGATAATAGTAGTTTTGAAGTACTGGGCATAAAAGCTACCTTGAGAATAGAGACAAACTGAAGGGGATGGTGCTATGAGGTCAAATTGGATTGACTGCTTGCAGAACAACAGTGTGATTTTCTCCATTCGAAGGTGAACTGACCTCACCTATGCAATGATCCGACTACCCTTACATGGCTATCAAATGTCCAGGATTATGGTACTTCATGCCCCACAGGAATTTGTGGCAGTGGATAAGTTTGCAGTAGAAGTAAAGACATATTGTTGTTGATAAACTGCAACAGAAAATTAGATTTGTATGTTGTCCAAGCAACAAGTTTCAGTAGATAGTGAATGATGGTTTGGAAGACATACATTAAAGAGTGCAGGGAGTTCATTGACAAAGTGATGTGGCCTTCCTTCAGTATTATTTTGGGAGAGAGTCCTCCAAGTATCTTGAAGGAGTCATGGAGACATGAAAATGCAATTAATTCCTTATGTTATATATGGAGACATGAACCAAAATCAACATCATTATCGTCGTTGGAATTGAGTGAATCGTCGGTGCTAGCGTACTGTGTTAGAGGAGAGTGCCGTGTGCTGCTGTTTGTGAAGAAAGATTGTACCCCTTAGTATCTTTCTTGAACCTGTTGTACCGTGTACTGTTGATTGAGATTGGGTCGCTGCATGGTGAATAAGGTAGCGGCAGCTATGGTAAACGCTATCCACCATGTAGCAGCACAATAATTGGAGGCGGCTGCTGCATGGTCGTCCATCTCCCAATGATTGAGGCTGCTGCATGGTCGTCTATCTCTCATGCCACCATGGATAGCGTTAGCGTGCCTGCCAAGTCATCTGACGCGGTCTCTCGACGTTTGAGCCAACTGATGTAGGGAGATACGATGCAATGCCCGCTTTAATGCTGATCCTCGTCGCTCCATCCTCCGTTTCAAATTTTTTTAAAATCTCCAATCCCGCTAGTTTTATGCTCAGTTCTAGTTTATCCGAAAACAGAGAAGCTCAGTTCTAGTTTATTCGAAAACAGAGAAAAGCATAGAGCAGAGAGAAACACAACCAGGATCGCGATTCAGCGGGGGAACTCTAAGAACGCCTGGATTGAAGAGAGGTTCTCCGGGCGATTCATGTAGAACAAAAATCGAGAATAGAATGAGAATTAGAATTCAAGAGAACTGCCAATTCTCTGCCTGAACGAAGAAACCAAATCCACAGCGCCTAACTCTTTTGGAAAACTGTAATTTAAGGAGAAAGCAAGTGCTAATCCTCGAGGCCAAGTGTGGCTATTAGGAGATCCAATCACAGAGCAAATCTTATGAATCTGATTGACCGCGATATCACCATTGAAGAGCGGGTAGCGAGTGAAAAGTTCCACCATGATAGCACCCATCGCCCAAATATCGATTGCCAGGTTATAATCTGTGGATCCAAGCAAGAGTTCCGACGCTCGATATGGACGCGTCGCGACATAAGATTCAAGTGGCTTTCCTGCTTCATGTGGTATGTTTATACCCAACCCAAAATCACCAATTTTAATAACCTCTCCACTTACTAACAAGTTCCCTGGCTTCAGATCTCGGTGACAATACCCTTCTTTGTGCATGTGTGTGAGCGCTTTGAAAAGTTGGAAGGAAATGTTGCACACTTCCTCCACTGAGAATGGGCGGCCTTTAGCTCTGATGATGTGTGACAGGTCGTTTTCCATCCACTCAAATACCAAATATAATCTGTTGTTCTCTATTATCGCATTGTACAGAGTAATTATATTTGGATGCACCAACTGCTGCAAGCATCTCACCTCTGCAATATCCAGACATTCCTTCCAATGAACAAACTTTATATTTATTCTATTGATGGCTACTTATTTGTTCGTCTTTTGATCAACCGCCTTCCAGACAATTCCGTGAGCTCCTCTCCCAATCTTCTTCACAAAGCCGAAATGATCCATTCTTCTCTGAAATTTAAGATAACGGTGACAAAGTAGCTCATCAATCAATTCGATCCTTACAACTCTATGGTAAGAATCTACTACCGGAATATTCGAATAAAATAACGACTCAAATCGCTTTCACCTGTTCAAGCAAATCCATATATATAAATGTATGGAAGGATGTCGTAAAGAATAATGCAAATCTTTTTGCCCAGCTTACTTCGGGCATATAGAGGCGAAATCGAAGGCTTTTACTACTATTTCAAATTATTTTGTATTTTACTATGTGACATTAAATTTGTGTATAAATTAATATGGTGAATAATTATAATAATAATAATAATAATAATAATAATAATAATAATAATCATTATTTTGATATATAAAATATTTATAAAATAATTTTTATGTGATAAATTTATTTAATTAAAAAAAATTAATTCAAATATATTTTTTCTTCATAAAAGGTCACAAGTTCAAATCCATACTGGGTAGGGTATGTATATCTCTTTAGACTTTAGCAATCCAATAGGATTCACGGGGTCCATTGTCCCACAAACAAGGGGATCTCATATGCCAATTTGGGTAATGACCTTAAAATTAAATTATTATTATTAGTATTATTATTAACTAGATGTAAGGGGATCTCATATGCCAATCTCTCCTTTCTTCTATATTAATTAGGTTGCAATTCTCTTATAACATAATTATGGTGCAAAACCTTATAGTGGTTCCCTCACTCTTATACTAATGAGACTGCAAGTTTGTAACTACACATTGTTGGGTACTCATGGGGTGGTGTTAGATAAGTCCCTAAGTGGTTCTTTTACTCCTACACAAATTAGGGTTATAACATATTTGGGTGAAAATCCCAAAATGATTCCCCTAGTCTTATATTAATTAGGGTGCAAGCCCCAATAACATACTTTTCAATACTCATGGGCGTATAAGTCGACAATTGTCTCGCCATCCTATACAAATTCAAGTTATAACATACTTGGGTGTAAATTTCCAAGTGATTCCCTCATTCATATCCTAACTAGGGTGGAAGTCTCCAAGAACATGCTTTTGGGTATTAATGGGGGTGTCATAGTCCATAAGTGGTTCTCTTATTCTTGTTACTATATTAATTAGTGTTTAAATCCAAAGAACATACTTTTGGCACTAACTAAGATGCAAAGTCATTAAGTTGTTCTCTCACTCCTATATGTAAATTAAGGTGCACCCCAAGCATCTCCTTTACTTCTATACTAATTAGATTGAAATTCCGCAAGGACATACTTTTGGGTACCAATAGGGATGTAAGTTACCAAGTGGTTCTCTCACTTCCATACAAATTAGTGTGCACCTTAAACAGTTCTCTAACTCCTATACTAACTAGGTTGTATTTATTAACAATATACTTTTGGGTACTAATTGGGGTGCAAGTCCCAAGTGGGTTTCTCACTCCCATAAAAATTAGACTGCAAGTTCCCAAACAGTTAAGTGGTTCTTTTCTCCATCTCCAATTAAGAGATCAAGTGATTCTCTTATTCAAATTACACTAATTTGTTTGCAATGGGTTCCAAGTCCCCAATACGCTGGCCACTCAAATACTAATTGGGGTGCAAGTCTCCCTAGCAATTTTTTTGACATCCCCTCTCCAACCATATTACCATGCAAAGTCCCCAAACTCATTTTAGTTCCATCTCTTGTCCCATTATCTTACTACCCCCTTGCTCCAACACTAATTGGAGTGCAAAGCTTCTAAAATGGTTTCATTATCATCTCACTATTATAACAATTGGGGTGTAATTCCCCCATTTCATTTCAACATTATCAATTATGCCATCAACTTGAAGTCCCTAACAATTTTTAGTGTTATCCCTTATGACAATATCTTAATCTTCCATCACTAGAATATTAATTAATATGAAAGTATCCAAGTGCTTTTATTGTCATCTGAATTCAACATTAATGAGGAAAAATCCCCCTCAATGATTGAAGTAGCATCCCTTATGTGATGGCTTATAAGTCTTAAAATAGTTTCAATGACATGTTTTAAACCACTATCTTATTGCAATGGTTTTCATGCCTCATGTCACAATCATATAGTAGTGACATATACTTAATATGTTGAAATCTCATTCTTAAATATCAAATTCAAGAATATCCATATCCTATAAAAAAATTTATTTTTTTGAAAATGTTTTAAATTATTATGAAAGTTTTCAATTTCATTCCTTATGTCACTATACACCACTATATTACTACTTCAATTCAATATAGTTGGAATACAATTCACCAAACAATTTGAGTGTTGTCCCTCTCCAACATTAGGGTGAGTGCACGCACTTGATGGATGATAAAGTGGCAATGCGTTGGGCATGAATGTGTTCACATCAAAAAACGTGCACGTTTCTAGGAACATGAATACATTCCTAATGTGACAGGTTCGATAAACTCTGAACCTCCAATCAACATGCCACAAAGGCACGTTCCCAGGAACACATGCATGATTTGTGGCCATTTTGACTATCGCACCTCGCATTTTAGGAGTGATTGAGAAAAAGGAAACAAGGGATTTTTCTTACCAAGCATCCATAAGATTTGAATATTGTATCGAAGTCAAGCCATGTATTCTTGATCCTTAGAGAAAGATTTGATTTTTTCAAAAATGGTAGATGGAAGACAATTATCCCTACTCTCTCATGTCTTGCTTAGATTTATGTCTAACATTTTGATGTGAAGAAGGTACTCTCTTCGTAATTTGTAGGTTGTTGTTAGTCCTCAAAGTGTGCCCTAGGTTTTGTCTTAATGACAATTGGTGGATTACTCTCAATAGTCTCTATACATGTCCTTTGTTTCATGCCAAATTTGTTATTTACATCACTCCCACAAGATTGTATTAGGTTCCATTTCATTTGCACACTGCAGTACATAGTAGATGCATTTGATTTATTTCATAAAAAATCAAAATGGTTAGTCGAACCGTAATTGGTAGTTTTGAAGAGAAAATGATTAGTTGGGTCATAACCAAAGGGTTCACCATTTTCAATGGATAAAATTTTAGATTGGTCCTTTTACTAGGTGAACCTATGATGTTGACAAGGGAAATTTTCTCATGTAACATTTTGGTGATAGCAAAGAGGGGATAGAAATGTGCCTTATCTAAAGATACATTTTGTATACATTTATCACTCATATAAACGAACAACCTATGATATTTAATGAAGCATAACCTTGCTTAATGGTCAGTTATTTCTCATTATCCCAACCAATGTCCCTTATCTAAATAGATAAAATGTTGTTAAGAAAGTAGGGAGTGGAAGTTAGGGCTTGCACATCTATAAAGGAACATAAACACATTTTGATATGTTTTTGGTCATGTTGTTGGATTCACTCATTTATTTTATTCTTGTATGACGGGGAGACCTTGCAATCTCTTGAATGTTTTAAATCTTATTTGAATCATTAGGAAATCAATGCATCTTTCATGTTGATACAAATAGTTATGTATATACTACTTTCATTTTGTTCATACAATTACTTTTCCTATATTCATGTTACTTTGAATTGTGAGATGCACCAATGTTGCATTCGTCCTCAAAGGTTACTTTTTGTTTTACATACTTATAATTTTCATGATATTTTTTTCGTTAAATAATATCATATGTGAAAGCATAGAATACATTAACCTAAAACAAAAATATTATCAATTAAATACCATCATTTATTTGGTTTTCCTCGATCGATTTGAAACTATGGTCAGCCTTTCCATTCTAGCTCTGGTGCCTTTGTTTCCATTCTAAGGTAGGAATACCCCTTATTCCCTAGTATATTGAATGATAGAAAAGGTGGGAATTCCTTGTATGGGCTTAATTGTTCTAATTTCTCTAAAAATGGATGCATATGCCTTCCTTCTTCATTAGGCCTTCAGAATCCCTGAGGTTTGGGTGCTTTATAAATTTTGGTTTTGTTGGCTTTCAGTGCCTCATAAATTTTATTTCTATATTTTTTTGAAAGTAAAATGCAATATGATAGTAATATATTTTCCGTCCATGTTAAGTCACTTTTCATAAATATGCTAAAAATATTTAAGATAATGGAAATTAAAAACTAGCAATTTCCCTTGGAGTTGCATAGGTATGTCGTAAATGTTTGTGTTGAAATTAATTGGGTAATTAGAATCAATAATTAAACCATGGAGCAGATCCTAAATATCATGAAGGATATGGACGATGTTTTGGAGCATATCCTCAATCTTACAACTATGTATATAACTAATGGGGATGTACAATGAATTGAAATGAATAAATGCATATGCACACATATAGAAATGAATTGGAATGTATGTAAGTTTCGTTGAATGGATAATGTCACAGATGCCTTAAAATTCAATTTTATTTTACTTATAGAACTCTAATTAGACTTTGTTATATATATTAATTAATAATATTTTGAAATGTATGGCTACAAAGTTATATTAGAAGCAACTTTCATTGAATGTTTTATAGTTACTTGAAATTATTGTAACCCATCAATGCAAATAATTTTTTTATGATTTAAATAAGTAATTATTATATGATATATATTATATTATTAAAAAATACTATAAAAACAAAAAAATAAAAAAAGAGCCAAAAAAATCTAACTAACTAAACATTTGATAAACAAATATGCATGCAACCATGTTCAAATGAAGTATTAATAAATTTAATTAATATTAAGCATATCTTATATTTAAGAACATCTCGTATTTAATCCCTACCCCCTATCCTTTCATGGGATGCCAATACCACATTGGTTTTAGAAGGGCATTTGCATGACTTTCTAAGAAAGGTAGTATGTTTATTAGTAAATTTTAATAGTGAAGGAAAGACAATTGCATTTGAACATATTATAAATTATGAATGCAAGTTACAATTACTTAAGATTGTTCACAACAATGTTATTTGTAGGTTGTTTCCACTCACCTTTGAAGAAGAAGAAGTGTCGAATTGGTATAAGGTCCTACTAATTTGCACAATTTTGAATTTATCGAAATTCAAGATCCTAACATTGTCTCAAAGGCAATCCAAGTATGAATTTGTAATTATTTTCTTGTTTATTTTCTTGTATTTGTATAAGGATCAATGGATGTATCCCTTTGAATTGTTGAAGGGGGAGAAGGTATTGTGACCTGTGGAACTGTTACCTGTGGAACTATTACCTATGGAACTACGCCCTCTGGAACTATGACCTATAGAAATAAGCCCTCTGGAACTATGACCTTTGGAACTACGCCCTCTAGAACTATGACCTCTGGAACTGTGACCTTTGGAACTACGCCCTCTGGAACTATGACCTTTGGAACTATGACATGTAGAACTGTGACCTGTGGAACTGTGACCTCTAAAACTATGACCTCTTGAACTACGCCCTCTGGAACTATCACCTCTGGAACTTTGACCTGTGGAACTGTGACTTGTGGAACTATGACCTCTGGAACTACGCCCTCTAGAATTATGACCTCTGGAACTATGACCTATGGCCTTCCGTATATGCACATTTTGGCTTCCGTAAATCTCTCTTCCATATATGCACATTTTGGCTTCCGTAAATGCGCATTTACGAAAGCCAAAATGCGCATATATGGAAGGAAAAATGTGCATATATGGAAGCCAAAATGCACATATACAGAAGCTCTCTTCCATATATAGAGCTTCTGTAAATACGCATATACAGAAGCCAAAATGCGCATATACAAAAGCAAAAATGTGCATATACGGAAGATAGTATGCACTAATACGGAAGATAGCTTCTGTAAATGCGCATTTTGGGTTACGTAAATGCACATTTTTTCCTTCTGTAAATGCGCATATACGGAAGCTCTCTTCCGTATATGTGCATTTTGTCTTCTATATATGCACATTTACAGAAGCCATAATGTGCATATACAGAAGCTCTCTTCTGTATATAGAACTTCCATATATGTGCATTTTAGCTTCCATAAATGTGCCTATACAGAATCCAAAATGCGTATATACGGAAGCTCTCTTCCGTGTATACGCATTTTGGCTTTCGTATATGGGCATTTTTTCTTTTCGTAAATGTGCATATACAGAAGCCAAAATGCGCATATACGGAAGAGAGCTTTCGTATATGCACATTTTAGCTTTCGTATATGTGCATTTATGAAAGCCAAAATGCGCATATATCGAAGATCTTTATATGGAAGAGAGCTTTCGTATATGTGCATTTTGGCTTCTTTAAATGTGCATATACGGAAGCCAAAATGCGCATATACGAAATCTCTCTTCCATATATGCGCATTTTGGCTTTCGTATATGTGCATTTACGCAAGGAAAAAATGCGCATATACGGAATAAAAAATGCGCATATACAGAATAAAAAATGTGCATTTTAAGGAAGCTAAAATGCACATATACGGAATAAAAAATGCGCATATATGGAATAAAAAATGTGCATATACGAAATAAAAAAAACACATTTTAAGGAAGCCAAAAATACGCATTTTAAGGAAGCCAAAATGCGCATATGCGGAATAAAAAATGCGCATATATGGAAGAGAGCTTCCGTATATGTGCATTTTGGCTTCTGTATATGCACATTTACGGAAGCCAAAATGCGAATGTACGGAAGCTCTATATACGGAAGAGAGATTTCGTATATGCGCATTATGGCTTCCATAAATGTGCATATACGGAAGACAAAATGCACATATACGGAAGAGAGATTTCGTATATGCGCATTTACGGAAGGAAAAAATGTGCATATACGGAAGCCAAAATGAGCATATATGGAAGCTCTATAACAAACAAGGGATGTCTTGTTTGATGCAGACCTCTTAGTCTTCTTCTCCTTCTTGATCTGGATGATTGGATTGTCACATCCTCTAAGTGTTAAAGTAGGCTGAGTATTTGAACTTTCTTCATCATTGTTCTTTTGCAATCTGCCACAAGAAGGCTGAGATGGTAGTGGGTTTCCACCTTCATGTGCTACTGCTCTATATTCTAATGAGTAGGCCAACTTGTCATGTCTTTCACCTTCACAAAGTGGTCTTCATGGTCATGATATTTTCCCCTCTTCCATCAAAACTTAGGCCTTCACACTTGACCCTCTATTTAGCTACAATGGCGCTTAAAATGCATTGTCTTCTCTTGCGCATATATGGAAGGAAAAATGTACATATACAGAAGGAAAAATGCGCATATACGGAAGCCAAAATGCACATTTACGGAAGCCAAAATGAGCATATACGGAAGATAAAATGTGCATATACAGAAGAGAGCTTCCATATATGCGCATTTACAGAAGGAAAAAATGTGCATTTACAGAAAACAAAAATGCACATTTATGGAAGCTCTCTTCCGTATATGTACATTTTGTCTTCCATATATGCACATTTATGGAAGCCAAAATGCGCATATACGAAAGCTCTCTTCCATATATAGAGCTTCTGTATATGCGCATTTTGGCTTCCATATATGCGTATTTGCGGAAACCAAAAAGCGCATATACGAAAGATAGAAGGCACATATACATAAGATAGCTTTCGTATATGCACATTTTGGCTTCTGTAAATGCGCATATACAAAAGTCAAAATGCGCATATACGAAATCTCTCTTCTGTATATGCACATTTTGGCTTTCGTATATGCACATTTACGCAAGAAAAAAATGCGCATTTATGGAAGAAAAAAATGCGAATATACAGAAGAGAGATTCCATATATGTGCATTTTGGCTTCTGTATATGCACATTTACAGAAGCCAAAATGTGCATATACGGAAGCTCTATATACATAAGAGATCTTCTGTATATGAGTAGTATGGCTTCCATAAATGCGCATGTACGGAAGACAAAATGTGCATATACGGAAGAGAGCTTCCATATATACACATTTACAGAAGGAAAAAATGCACATATACAGAAGCCAAAATGTGCATTTACGGAAGCCAAAATTTGCATATACGGAAGAGAACTTTCGTATATGCACATTTTGGCTTCTGTAAATCTCTCTTCCATATATGCTCATTTTGGCTTCCATAAATGTGCATTTACGGAAGCCAAAATGCGAATATACGGAAGCCAAAATGTGCATATATGGAAGAGAGCTTCCGTATATGCACATTTACAGAGGAGAGCTTCTATATATGCACATTTATAGAAGCCAAAATGTGCATTTACGGAAGCTCTCTTCCATATATAGAGCTTCCATATATGCGCATTTATGGAAGCCAAAATGTGCATATATGGAAGATAGAATGCGCATATACGGAATATAGCTTCCGTAAATGTGCATTTTGGCTTCTGTATATGCGCATTGTTTCCTTCCGTAAATGCGCATATACGGAAGCTATCTTCCGTATATGCGCATTTTGTCTTCCGTATATGCATATTTACGGAAGCCATAATGCACATATACAAAAGCTCTATTTCGTATATAGAGCTTTCATATATGTGCATTTTGGCTTCCTTAAATGTGCATATACAGAAGCCAAAATGCACATATACGAAAGATCTCTTCCTTATATGCTCATTTTTTCTTTAGTATATCCGCATTTTTTCCTTCCGTAAATGCGTATATATGTAAGCCAAAATGCGCATATACAGAAGAGAGCTTTTGTATATGCACATTTTGGCATTCGTATGTGCGCATTTACGGAAGCCAAAATGTGCATATATGTAAGACATATTCCATATATAGAAATTCCATATATGCACATTTTAAGGAACATTTTTATGCATATACAGAAAATCTCTTCCATATATAGAGCATAACGCCCACCACAGACCAAAAATGGGTTTATGTAATTCTTGGAGTTAAGGAACCATTTGGCCTCCCCCCCCCAAGAAGCTAATGTAAATATTATTCTCCTTTAAAACAAAATGGATAAATAAAGTATAAGGTAAATACTTATACCCTCAAGCCCTCTCTCTTATGGAATCATAGCCCCCTATAACTCTTGTCCTTGTCCGTCTAGAAGCCAATGATATGGTTTAAATTAATCATGATCAAAACATTACATTTCCTAGGCACACTTGCCTTTTAATAATTATTTAGACACTCTGGCCTTTCATAACTTAACAAAGTACAATATTTAATACAGGGTTCAAATCCAGGGTATTACATTTCCCTCCCCCTTTTTTTGGCACTGTCCTCAATGAATATACAAAACAAGAATCAAAATTTCAAAATTTATTCAAAAAGTTGTGGGTACTCTGCATGCATGGCATCTTCATGCTCCCAAGTAGAATCCTCATGACCGTAGTAGGTCCAATGGAATTTTACCAGCTGTATAACTCTATTCCTAAGCATTTTGACTTTTCTGTCCAATATTTGCACTAACTGGACCTAAAAGTCTCCCATTGTCTCTACGTGAATCAAATGACAATCAATAAGATGGTTAGGATCATGTACATATTTTTTTAGCAAAGAGACATGAAATACATTATGAACATTCTTACCCAATCTCTTGTTTTCCTCCATTGGAAAACCCCTAATCATCTGCCTTCTGATCCGACGGTCCATATCCCCCTCGATCCTACAGTGGCAATCGCTCCCAAATTCAAAATGAACGGTCATGATTGCATGATATTTTACAAAAGATATATGACGTTTTGACTACCGCACGATCTATGCAACGCCATTTATTATGAATCGGTCACCGGGGAACTAAGGGGGGAAGGGAAAGAAAGAGGTGTTTGGGAACTTTGGTGGTCCAGAGGTCCAGTTACCCGATGTGACAAAATCCCTCCCAAGCTTACTAAGAAATATCAACATGCGAGATCTCTTGGCCCTATAATCCAACGACTCACATTTAAAGCGCCTATTCAAAGGTTTAAGATAGAGAGGAACCCATGCTTGACCCACGTAAATCTTGTGTGATTGATTATTGATGTCGATCATGGGATCACCATCATATTCTCATCACCTAAGATGAAAAATATATAGAGTTCAATCTGAATTACACAAGAACCTACAAATATTCATACTCCTCCATTAAAAAAAAAAAAAGCATTAAATCCATTACAACCAATCATTGTGAAATACAATGTGCAAGACAACAATAGAATATCTACCAAAATAATTGTTTGGATTGTGAATTACTTCATATAAAACATCAAAAGAAAACTTGTCTATTCAAACACATGAACATTTGGAATTGAAGCCACATAGCATTTCAAGGTTGTGCCATGATATGAGAAGGGTAAGGGTTTACTTATTGATTTTCTTTTCCATAAATTCAAAAAATAGTGTTATGACATATAATTAAAAAAACAAATAATAAACAAGAACTCGACATTTTTCATAAGGGTGTAAGTTTAAACAAGTAATGCTCGTTCACAAGTATTTCTTTGTTATTAATACTCCATTAGCTTGACCATTCCATGATCATCCTTCTCACCATTATGTGGAGAACCTTTTACGAGAATCCCAAGTAAGGTTGCAATTCTAATATAGTTTTAAGTCCATAAAATCTTTGCTCAATTAGGAAAAAAAATGATTCAATTTAAGTGCACCAAGATGACCATCATAGGGCTTGATCTCTATCTTTTCTTCCATTTTAAATAGGTGTTGAAATGATTGGTTTCTGGAGTCTCCTTCTTTAGGCTTTAGTTCTTCCTTCTCTTCCCTACACTTGTGATTTTCTAGATTCTCACGAGATTCAGACTTCACATGAAAATGTTAGACATAAATCTAAGCAAGACATGAAGAGAGCAGGGATAATTGTCTTCCATCTACAATTTTTGAAAAAATCAAAGCTTTCTCTAAGGATCAAGCATGCCTGGCTTGACTTCGATACGATATTCAAATCTTATGGATGCTTGGTAAGGAAAATCCATTGTTTCCTTTTTCTCAATCACTCCTAAAATGCGAGGTGTGATAGTCAAAATGGCCACAAATCATGCATGTGTTCCTAGGAATGTGATTTTGTTGCATGTTGATTGGAGGTTGAGATTTTATCTAACATGTCACATTAGGAATGCATTCATGTTCCTAGAAACGTGCATGTTTTCTGATGTGAGCACATTCATGCCCAACGCGTTTTGTTTGTTCCTGTCCCACTGAAATTCATGCAGTGGGCATATAAAGTGAATATCAATGCTGTAAGTGCCTACTCCCTCCCATAGAATATCATAAGTCATGTAGTTCCTAGAACTGTTCGGAGATCCCACAACTGAGCTGTCAAACTTCCATTCATCAAGTAGGCCATGGATATTTTTTAAGCATATATGAGTTATGGCATTCACACGTAGTCTCCGAGCACCGCCTAATTGGTTCAATGATTTTAAGCAGCTCTCCCCTAGCCGTAAGGGTAAGGGCGCAAGGTTTTTATTCTTTTCGCTTAGAAATAGTATTATTAAGTTTCGGGACTTTAGACTTTTAATAGGACTAGCAGACGAAACCTAACTAGGAGGATTAGCGGAACTAGGAGCAGGACTATAAGCATTAGCAACATTGGAACTGAAAGGAAGGATCCAAAGTGTTCTCTTTTATTCCTGTGCCTGTAGGAACTGCAAAGAGAAAAACTTTCAAGTATTCCAGGTAAGGAAGATGACGGAAGCAACACGAGTGGCCTGTCGGAGTCATGCCTGGTAGTTACAGTATTAGTACGTAGCTATATACGGGGTATTCGCCCCTTTTTTTAACCACACCCGAGGGTGTGTCAAATGCTGATGATAAGGACCCCCACTGGCTGGTAAAGCTGGTGGCAGTAAGAAAATAAAATAGTGCCTAAGTTACTATTTGTAGAGGGGTGCTTTGTCTCTGTCTTTACTTATGCCATCTCCCTAAACACATCTCCTCTCGGTTTTGCTTCGCCTATCGGACCCTCCTAACCTTCATCGTCCATCAACTTCGTGCACTCACCTTAATGTTCGAGATAGACAACACTCAATTTTGTTTTGTGAATTGTATTCCAACTATATTGAATTGAATTATTAAGATAGTGGTATAGTGCCATAAGGAATGAAATTGAAAACATTCATAATAATTTAAAACATTTTCAAAAAATTAATATTTTTTTATAGGATATGGACATTCTTGAATTTGATATTTAAGAATGAGATTTCAACATATTAAGTATATGTAACTACTATATGATTGTGACACGAGACATGGAAACCATTTCAATAAGATAGTGTTTTAAAACATGTCATTGAAACTACTTGGAGACTTATAAGCCACGGCATAAGGGATTATACTTCAATCATTGAGGGGGATTTTTCTTCATTAATATTGAATTCAGAAGACAATGAAACCACTTGGATACTTGCATATTAATTAATATTAGAGTGATGGAAGATTAAGATATTGGTATAAGGGATAACACTAAAAATTGTTAGGGACTTCAAGTTGATGGCATAATTGATAATGTTGAAATCAAATGGGGGACTTACACCCCAATTTTTATAATAGTGAGATAATAATGAAACCATTTTAGAATCTTTGCACTCCAATAAGTGTTGGAGCAAGGGGGTAGTAATATAATGGGACAAGAGATGGAAGTAAAATGAGTTTGGGGACTTTGCATGGTAATATGGTTGCATAGGGGATGGCAGCAAAATTGCTAGGGAGACTTGCACCCCAATTAGTATTTGAGTGGCCACCTTATTGGGGACTTGGAACCCAATGCACACAAATTAGTGTAATTGGAATAAGAGAATCACTTAGTCTCTTAATTGGAGATGGAGAAAAGAACCACTTAACTGCTTGGGAACTTGCACTCTAATTTTTATGGGAGTGAGAAACTCACTTGGGACTTGCACCCCAATTAGTACCCAAAAGTATATTGTTAATAAATACAACCTAGTTAGTATAGGAGTTAGAGAACTACTTAAGGTGCACACTAATTTGTATGGAAGTGAGAGAACCACTTGGTAACTTACACCCCTATTGGTACCCAAAAGTATGTCCTCGGGGAATTTCAATCTAATTAGTATAGAAGTAAAGGAGATGCTTGGGTTGCACCTTAATTTACATTTAGGAGTGAGAGAACAACTTAATGTCTTTGCATCTTAGTTAGTGCCAAAAGTATGTCTTTTGGATTTAAACACTAATTAATATAGTAACAAAGGAACCACTTGTGGTGCATGCTATTTGTATAAGAACAAGAGAACCACTTATGGACTATGACACCCCATTAATACCCAAAAGTATGTTCTTGGAGACTTCCACCCTAATTAGGATATGAATGAGAGAATCGCTTGGAAATTTACACTCAAGTATGTTATAACCTGAATTTGTATAGGATGGGCAAAGAACCACTTGTCGACTTATACGGCCATGAGTATTGAAAAGTATGTTATTGGGGCTTGCACCCTAATTAATATAAGAGTAAGGGAATCATTTTGGGATATTCATCCAAATATGTTATAAACCTAATTTGTGTAGGAGTAAAAGAACCACTTGGACTTATTTAACACCACCCCATGAGTACCCAACAATATGTAGTTACAAACTTGCATTCTCATTAGTATAAGAGTGAGGGAACCACTGTAAGGTTTTGCACCATAATTATGTTATAAGAGACTTGCAACCTAATTAATATAAATGAGAGGAGAGATTGGCTTATGAGATCCCCTTACATCTAGTTAATAATAATAATAATTTAATTTTAAGGTCACTACCCAAATTGGCATATGAGATCCCCTTCTTTGCGGGACAATGGACCCCGTGACTCTTATTTGATTACTAAAGTTTAAAGAGATATACATACCCTACCCATACCCAGTGTGGATTTGAACTTGTAACCTTTTATGAAGAAACACATATTTGAACAAATTTATCATATAAACATTATTTTATAAATTTGTATCATTTTATATATATATATATATATATATATATATATATATATATATATATATATATAATTATTGAAAATGTTAATTTATACACAAATTTAATGTCACATAGTAAAATACAAAATAATTTGAAATAGTAGTAAAAGCCTTCGATTTCGCCTCTATATGCCCTAAGTAAGCGGGGCAAAAATATTTGCATTATTCTTTACGACATCCTTCCATACATTTATATATATGGATTTGTTTGAACATGTGAAAGCGATTTGAGTCGTTATTTTATTCAAATACTCTGGTATTAGATTCTTACCATATAGTTGTAAGAATCGAATTGATTGATGAGCTAGTATTAGATTCTTACCATATAGTTGTAAGAATCGAATTGATTGATGAGCTACTTTGCCACTGTTATCTTAAATTTCAGAGAAGAATGGATCATTTCGGCTTTGTGAAGGAGATTGGGAGAGGAGCTCACGAATTGTCTAGAAGGCGGTTGATCAAAAGATAGACAAAGAAGTAGCCATCAAGAGAATAAATATAAAGTTTGTTCAATGGAAGGAATGTCTGGATATTGCAGAGGTGAGATGCTTGCAGCAGTTGGTGCATCCAAATATAATTACTCTGTACAATGCGATAATAGAGAACAACATATTATATTTGGTATTTGAGTGGATGGAAAGCGACCTGTCACACATCATCAGAGCTAAAGGCCGCCCATTCTCAGTGGAGGAAGTGCGCAACATTTCATTCCAATTTTTCAAAGCGCTCACACACATGCACAAAGAAAGGTATTGTCATCTAGATCTGAATCCAGTGAATCTGGATAGCAATCACCTTCACAGAATCGATCTCAACACATCGGTGAATGGGTTGAACCTCTTCCTGAGGAATTTGATCTGGTTGAGATTTGCGTGCCCTTGGCCGTCAATGAAACCGTAAATGCTGGCGACAATTGCAGCTGACAATCTGTGTTTTGTTACAATGGGATTATCATATCCTGATGATAGATATCCTCATCATTTGGAACGTGTCCATAGTTATCTGGATGCTCCTAGTCGTCCTTATAGTGGAGCTTCTGAATCAAAACGTCTGTATTCTGATCATTCAATCATCTCCAGACAGACCCCAGTTATTGGGAGAAGATCTCCAACGCTAGTTTACAACGTATCTATGAAAGGTATACATGGCAGATTTATGCCGAAAGATTAATGGCGTTGTATGGAGTTTATGGCTTTTGGAAGTATGTATCGAAACTTGAAGAGACCGAGAAAAATATCTACCTTACATGGAGCAATGGGGCAGGAGAAACTATGAGTATAACTCGTTGGGATGTGATAAGGTAATCCTCCATAATTCAAGTCAACAAAAGAGAGACTGTCGGGATAGTTGTTGACCATAGAGTTGAGGGGACGTGAGAATCCTGTGTGTTGTCCATTTGGAATGGAGGTGGTTCAATCACGTATTACTGGAGTGTTGATTGAGCATGGAGGTGTTATAATGAAGTGATGTGTACGTGTTCATCTCGTCGGACTCACACAGGGTTGATTGTGAGAAGTGTGATTGAGTTGTGATATTTTTATTTTTTTGGTTTGAAGGTGTGCATAGTTATGCCATTTGAGTTATTTGAAATGTGTGTCACACATGTAATTGCAAGTCTATGTAGTGGTCGTAGAGAATACTTAAGTATGTACCTAGTATAAGTTATGTACCTGAGCCATTATATACCCTCTAATGTGAAAAGTTCATGGTGATCTAAAAATCACTATGTAAAGCATGGTTATAGGTGATCCGAGAAAACCTAGTGCATGGTTGAGGGTAATCCGAGAAAACCCAGCGCATGGTTACAGGTAATCCAAGAAAACCTGGTGCATGGTTGAGGGTAATCTGAGAAAACCCAGAGCATGGTTACAGGTAATTCGAGAAAACTTGGTGCATGGTTGAGGGTAATCCGAGAAAACCCAGAGCATGGTTATGGGTAAGAAGAAAAAACCCAAGTTGATGATGATGTGATGAAGGGGGAGGTATGAGGAAGAATGGTTGAATGAACCATGTAACTGAAAAGGATTCCTAGAGAACTGGCGGTTACAATGGTTGATGACCCATGCATTCCGGTAGATGGATTTCTTTTTATATAGATATCAATAATCAGATGCAAGTACAAGATGAAGCAGATGAAGATATGACCACATAGATATTTAGATAAGTAGTCATGAAGGGAGAGTGTTGGAATATATAATTCCTACTTATCTAATATGCTTGCTAATGTATTGAGAAGTAGAGGTAATCTCTACGTGAGTTATGTGATCCTATTCTTAAGAGGTTCTTAGAGAGTTAGATTGGTAAGATCCTTGTTTGGTGTGTGGTTGAGAGAATATCTCAACCTCTCCAGTTATATTTGGAATAAGTTAGAACTGATAACCACTCTATATAATAGAGTCCAATATATTAATATTAATAAGTAATTGAATATTTCTGTATTATACTCTACTCTCCCATTTTATCAAGGGCATGATTGAGCAAGAATACTAGGCTGTAAGACCTCCTTCTGCAACAACACATATACCATATAAGTCTAATTTCAATTCCAACAACCTTACCCCCGCGTACTATTTTCTTAAGATAGAGCATTCTACAAAATAACATTTTGAATGTGAGAATGAAAAGAGGTTCTCTTCAAGCCAAAGGGGGATTGGAAGAATGAAATGTCTAGTTTTAGTGCAAAGGGAGACTCAGATTTACAATCTAAAATTTCAGACTCCCTTAGCATTGAGCCAGTTATTTATGTACTAAGGTTGAGTAGAAATTTTCTTTTTGTAGATCAAATTTCATTTGTAAACCACCATATTGTACAATTCAAAGATGACAAATATCTTGTGAAAAATAAGAGTAATGATGTCATTTCAATAAGCGATGGGGATAATGGGCTATACAAACTTCAAGGGAAGTTTGTCAAAAAATATATCATTCTGCAAATGTATTGAAGGTAATTCATATGTTAAAGATAAAGCATGAATGCATGGGACATTTGGGTTATGATTTTCTCAAGAAGTTGCATGGATTAGTTGTAAATTTACCTGCTTTTACCTTTGATGATAACTCTTGGAAAACATGTGTCTATTGTAAACAACATAAACATAAATTTGATAAAATCAGAGAACATGGAACACAAGGACTTATGGACATTGTACATTTAGATATATGTGACCCAATGTTGGTACAGTGGCTCAGGCGAGCTAAGTACTTTATCACATTCATTGATGATTTATGAGGAAGGTTTGGGTGTACTTCCTCAAGAAGAAGTCTCAAGCCTTCGAGACTTTCAAAGAATTTAACGTTGGAATAGAGAGAATGTGGCAGGCAGATAAAAGCATTGAGGACAAACAATGGAGAATAAAGTTCTAATAAGTTTACAGACTTCTGCAAGAAGAATGGGATTTGGGGAGAGTTATTGCACCTTATACTCTAGAACAGAATTATGTTGCCGCAAGGAAAAACATAACATTGACCGAAAGGGCTAATCCAAGGATGAAGGTGAAATAATTGCTTGATTATATTACAAGTTATTTGTTGTATCATAAAAATTCATTTCCCAGAATGCTAGACATGTATATAGCTATCCTATAACTCCACTCATGGATATTGGTTAGTGCCTCCAACTATAGCTAGACAACCTTATAATTGAGACCAAATCTAATAATGTTCCCATGAGTTTGAGACAAACTCACCTTTCATCTTTAACATGTTTTTAGAACAAGTTAACATTTTCATAATGTACCTGTCATGTAACAGACCAATATAGAAACTTGCAAAATTTTCCAAATCTGCCAGGCTAGGAAAACAGTGAGCAAATGAATGATGGGATCCATAAACCTAGTTCTTTAAGTGGGTCTAGTACAAATAAAAATGGTGGAAAAATGAGTTTGATGGAAGTGTTATAATGTAGATAGCATGCATTTGAAGTGTAACGACATATATAACGATGAACTCTAAAAACGGCAGTAGAGCTCTGCCTATATTGACACACATGAAACATCATTTTGACCTGTATAAAGGTATTATAATACACATGAATAATAATATCACTAACAAGCCTACATAAACTTCATAAATAAGCTAATGCCTGTCTCGTAGGCAACGCAGATTGTTCATCTATAGCACTGTTGTTTTGGGGGCTTACAATTAAAATTAAAACAACATTCTAATTTTCATGGTACCTTTTTGTTTCTCTTAGTTATAGTTGTCATGGTTCTGGGGCTATTTCCGAAATGACGAACATTCTCAAACTTCCTGGTTAATATTGTCGATGCTCTTCTTTTACTAGAAAAGGAAAATTTCTAACCCCGACAATTTACATAAATAAATTATCTCTTGTATCGATATGCAACTTGAATTTTCCATTGTAGTTTAATGAAGAGGTAGATAATAAGACGAAATTAGTAAACTGATAACCTATTCATCAATAATGTATAATATGTTGAAGATATTGCAGTAGATTTGGGTTTTACATAAGTCGTCATTTTTTTTTATGTTACAATGAATGTTTATGTTGAATTTTAGGCCATTTTTCATAAATACATAGTTCATAATTAAATTGTTGTCTCTGACAATCATGAACGCGGCATATCTGTAATTTTTAAAAATTTAGTGAGCTTTTGATAACTAGAAGAATTAGCTAAATTCACTGCTAATTTGTGTAACAACCCTAAGTAATTAATCAATTGTCATAATTTAAATAATTGTTTAATGTATATTAGTTTAATTAATTAATTAATTTCATTATTAAATATTTGGTTAATGAATTTGAGTTTAATAAATCATTAATTTATTAAATGGAGACTTAATGTATCAAATGGTGGAACCATTAAAGAGAAAGGGGATAAGATCGGTGACACTTAATGGAGAGATAAGGTGGGTGAGACTTAATGAAGGTAGAAGGCGGTGAATGAGAGAGGGGGAAAGGAGGATAAGAGAAGGGAAAAACACTTGAG